>OY755209.1:36805376-37098927 GCA_963576765.1 Draba incana
AGTTCTCTCTTTCCTTGTTGTTTCTGTGGGACGAAGATCCTTTGCTGTTTCTAGTGTTGCTTGACATCTTCACGGTGTTGCGTAACCCTAGCTTTGTTGTGTTAGAAATTCTCTGTCCCCTTAGTCGGCGCCAAATTGTGGGGGTCGAAACCAACACAACTAAATTTGTAAGAGTTCGTGAGGGGAATTTAGAGATTTCTATGCTAACTAGGGATCACAAGAGATTGAGAAAGAGTTGTTCTTATTGCTGTGTAAATTTGAGTACAAAGCTTGTGTATGTGAAAAATTGCGGATCCTCCTAGGGTTTGTACCAAGAGACATATATATAGCTCCTCTAAGGCGGCTAGGCCTCCTAAGTCTTCGTGGAGTCGGTTGCACCAATTGTGGGCTTCGTGTCTAAACCGGGCTTCAGGTTATCTCTATGATGTTGGGCTGGACCATTAGCATAATCAGCAGCCAAGGAGAGGACGCGGTCGCTCGTGGAACGAAGCCGTGCTCGGCCCTTGTGCAGAAGCCATGGTCGGCCTCGACTAGGCGAAGCTGTGCTCGGTTCCACCTTGGACTGAAGCTGTGCTCGGTTCCACCTTGGACCGAGCCTGTGGTCGGCCTGTGGTCGGCCTGTGCTGGAGAGCACGTGGTCGGCGAGCCTGTGGTCGGCTCCTGAGGGTGAAGCTGTGGTCGGCACTGTTCACCGAAACACTGTTCACCAAAAATACTGTTCACCGAAACACTGTTCACCGAAGACACTGTTCATCAAAGCCACTGTTCACCGAAGCTGTGGTCGGCACTGTTCACCGAAGCCGTGGTTGGCACTGTTCATCGATGACACTGTTCACCGAAACACTGTTCATCGATGACACTGTTCACCGAAGCCGTGAATGGCACTGTCTGGTCCCGATCCTCGTCTTTGGCTTCTCCTAGCCTCGTTCCGCTGCCACATGCTTCGCTTCGCAGTAAGACTTAGGTGCCGTTATGCCTTCTTTGTTGAGAATCTGGAGGGCCATTCCTTTAGTCGTTTTGTCTTTGGACGTTAATGCTGAGCGGGTGAAAACCGACCCCAACAAGCATGAGGAATAAAAGTTCGGGTTCAGATGGGTTGGCACAGGCGATTAATTTGACAGCGGATTATAAAAATGCACCCAAAAATTTGAATGTGCCAGCCTTAGAGACGTCGGCGAATGCATGCTTATATAAAGGTGTCAATTCAAGTGCTTCAAAACCGTGGTTTCGATCTAGTTTATGGGTTGATGATCATGAATTGCGCATAGGATTGTGTTATAAAGATAAAGATGAGCTGAAGAAGGCGGTGGACTAGTGCTCCATTAGAGGGCGGCAAAAATGTATTGTACATGAGACCAAGAAGGATGAGTATGCGTTTGAGTGCATCAGATCGAAATGCAATTGGTCGCTTCGGGCAGCTAGAATGGAAGAACACGGACTTGTTGAGATAATTAAATGTAGTCGTCCGCATACTTGTTGTCCTACTCCTATAAGACCATAAGCTTCTCGGGGACGTGAAATTTGCAGCAAAGGAGATTGAATGTCTGATAAGGGTACAGCCGACACTTTGAACAATTGGAGGTTTGAAAAATATAGCTACAAGCTTGAAAGTCTAGAGATGAAGTCGGCGAAACAAGAAGTGATCAAAAAATTATATGGAGATTCGGATCAGAGTTTCAGAGTATTGCCCAAATTAATGGCTGCTTTGCAGTCATCTATGATACTATCAGGTTTTACCCGAAATAAATCACTGCAAGTGCACAGGCACGCAGTAGTAAATAACGGGATCGAATCCACAAGGACCAATGGCTTACACAACAAATTATAGACTTTTAAACTAAGCTAAGAAGGAAAAATGGTTTTGTTTTAGAAACAATTTAAAAGACAATTAAGCAATTAAAAGTGATGAAAATTCAGATGATTAAAAGCGTTAGGCAATAGGGAATTCTCAGGAAATCACTTGAATGAACCAGACAACTATTCAGATTCTAATATGCATGCATCTTAAACTCAAACACTTTTATAAACTACTCCACTTTCGTGATAACAGTTACTTTCCCTAGAGATCCGAGTGCCTAAACTTTCGTTTGGTCACGGCTATCCTAGACAAGCATTATAAGTTCAGGTTTGATCAGTTCATAATACCCTATAACTAACCTTTCAGTTGTTATAATGCATTACTCATCAACAGTAGTTCTAGCAATACACAAGCTTTTGGAATGTGTATAAACCTAAGATCTAGTGATTAAATGGCCAGTTTAATCCTAGCATTATGCCTAACAGTGATGAAGATGGTAATTGATAAGCAACCTATTTGTGTCTAGTTCAATTTGTGAATTCCTTTGAAAAACCCTAAAACCTAACTATGGATCTACTCAGACATGATAAGAGACAAAGCAGAAATCATGATTGAAAAGAACATAATAGATAGAATAGAAATCAAATAAGAGTTTAGAAATCTTCTCCAAAGGTGATGAGATCTTCTCCCTTTTACAACTCTCTAAAATCTCCAAAAGTATGAATAAAAACGTGTCTCATAAAAAACGAAACCCTAGTGGTTTATATAGAAAATAAAACGGAAAAAGGAAATTTTCCTAAAAATCAGGGGGTGGACCGATCGGTCTGGAAGCAGGACCGGTCGGTCCGATTTCTAGGAGCCAAAATCTTCGATTCTTCATAGTGACTGGACCGGCCAGTCCTTCGTGTGGACCGGTCGGTCCTGTTTCCAGAGAGGTCTTCAAATTGCCGTCAGGTGGACTGGTCGGTCCGATAGTGGATCGACCGGTCCACTTTCCAGTGGCTTCTTCTTCGAGTCTTGAGTGCTTCGATCGGTCGTTCTTCGTGGACCGGTCGGTCCAAGACTGGGACCGGTCGGTCCCACCTTCAGAAAACCCGGTTTTCGCCCGTTTTGCTCGAATCTTCTTCCCAAATGCGTGCGGTTCCAAATCTTCGAGTATAGATTTAATAATCAACTCAAAACCACTCGAAAGACTCCGAAAATTCATTAAGAACATGGTTAGGAAACTCCAAATTCACGTTATATCAACTCCCCCAGACTTAGATCTTTGCTTGTCCTCAAGTGAAGACAAACTAGGAATAAGTTCAAGGAAGCTATAAAAACCAACTAACCTTTGTGAGCTGATGCAATCCTGTAGGACCCCACAGATGTAATGCTAACCGCCTGAAAACTCATAAACAGATCAAAAACCAAGATGGTACTTCATGTACTTTGCCAAATACATAGCAATGTTACCATACTCAAGTTCCTATGTCTCAGCGACTTCTACACCAGGGTCCATAAATCTTACCAGAGGGAAAATGTCCGTCGCATAAAGGTTAAGGATTTGGGCTATTTAGTGGTGGTGTAAAAGTGTTTAGGCTAACCTCAGTCGCGGCCGAATGCAGTCATGGCACAAAAACCCAAGAGAACTAAATCCAAGGATGATGCACAGCTTCTCAAACTTAAGACCTCCTATTCTATCTTTCTGCTTCTCTAAAGAAATAATGCTAAAATTAAAAAAAATAAAAATGTGCTTATAAATATGCATGTAAAATCTGAGGCTTTATTCTAATCCCTTTCAACTTCTTTTTTTTTTTTTTTTTTTTTTTAGAATATTTTTTTTTCGTTTTTTTTTTTTTTTTTTTTTATTTGAATTGGGGATTAGTTCTAGTCTTTTCCTAAGCACAAGTGATGAAAACGAAAAAATGGATATAGTAATGAAAAAATAAAAATCCTAAGCAGAAAGTTTGATAAGTTGTACCGGAAGGTCTTAAGAATGATCAGCTGGCCGGACTATCTCTCCGGAGTTTTTGCGCTTGAGTGCATGTCAATGTCTTCAATAGAATGCATGAGGCTTGAAAGAAAATGGTTAGGGTGAAGGTGTGGTACCAGACTAAAAGTGAGCCTGGCCATTAGGAGTCCTGAAGAGAGGAATGTGTTTGAAAAAGGATAGGACTCCTAACGTGGTTGCTACTTTTTATGCGATTTCGAATTCCCTGAGTTAAGAAAAACAGAATAGTATATTAGTATCAGTGTTAGCTTTCAAAGAGACGGGAGCCTTCTGGTAACACTGATCCGCCTATGGGGTTTTTAATCTTCCCATTGCATTGGTTAGTCACTGTTCATCTAAAAACAGACTTAGCAAACATTATGTGGTCCTAGAATCGCATTCATACCACAAAGGTGTAAATAAAACTGAAATTAAGAAAACTCAAAGCATAATTAATACGAATAGTACTTCTCCCCAGACTTACTTCACACCGACCCGGTGTGAAATTAAATCCAAAGGAAAAAACTATTAAAGAGAAAGAAAATAAAATGAAAATGAAAAAGAAAAGTAGGAAAAACTAACTTCGTCACAGTGGAACTTTGGGCACGGGACACGGCATGGTCCTGGAGCAAGCACGGTACAGGGTATGGGACACTCAGGACAAGCGCGGGACAGGCGGGACTGACCGGTCCATGTATAGGACCGGTCGGTCGGGATCCCAGTGGACTTGGACTCGATCCGCAGACGGGAGGATCGACCGGTCGTTACAAGGGATCGACCGGTCAGTGCTGATACGTGCTCTTGGTGCCCGATGCTGTCCCGATCCGCGGAATGATGGGTCGATCGACCGGTCGGTGGATAGGATCGACCGGTCCTAGTGGTGATGACCGATCGATCGGTCTCGGACCAGGAGCGACCGGGCTCGTTTCCAGAGGCCTCGGACGTGATATGTGATGATGTTGGACCGACCGGTCTAATAGTAGACCGACCGGTCGGTCTGAAAGTGTTGAATTCCAAAATTTCTATGACGAAAAATCCTAAGGAAAACCAAAAAGAAACACGAAAACAACCGTAAAATTGAAAAAGAATTAAAAACAAAAGAACGTATTTACACTTACAAGTGGGTTGCCTCCCACCAAGCGCTTTGTTTAACGTCGTTAGCTCGACGTGTGTGCTTTTCAAGGTGGTTCAGGTGGAACATCAAGAGGGATCACAATGCCTGGGTCATCGATCACAGGCTTTTCCAGCAGCTTGTCCAGTTTGAATGTCATCTCATTGTCACCCAGCTGGAGATCAATGCGTCTGTTCTTAAGATCAATCTTTGCACCAGCTGTGCAAAGGAATGGTCTCCCCAAGATGAGAGGATCTCCTGGATCTTCAGGTTGGTCAAGCACCACGAAATCTGCAGGAACATAAACACCACCAATTAGAAGCTGTATGTCCTTAAGAACGCCTAAAGGACGTTTAACATAACAATCAGCAAATTTCAAAGAAAATTTGGGTAAAGAGAAATCGTTAAAGCCCAGTTGTTTTGCTATGGAGTATGGCATGAGGTTGACACTGGAGCCTGTGTCGCAGAGGGAGCGAGGAAAGACTGTAGAGTCGATCTGAACTGAGAGTTCAAAGCGACCAGGATCTCCAAGCTTTGGCACTGTCCTGCTCTATTCCACAGCATTGCACTCCTCAGTATTGATCGATACTGGCTCTGCAGGCCCAAAAATCTCTTCGAACTCCGCGAAATAATCCTCTTCGATGGCCAGAACAGCATTGCAAGCACTCATGGGGTTAGCATTAGTCTTAGCAGGGAGAACACCTTTAGTTACATCCACATATTCCTCCTCCTCCTCAGTCATACTAGAAAAATCGACCTTTTCCTTCACTGCCGTCTTCTTTAATTTCCTCAGCGGTGGCGTATGTCTTGCTTCGAGAAACAGTACCTCGATCTCTTCTATACTTTCTCTGCAATCTCGGAAGTGACTCAGCAGAGGACGATACTCTAGAGCTTGTTCAAAGGATAGTGCATGGGGAATCCTTCGTACCATCTTCTGAAATCCAAGCAGCTGCTTCGGAGATATGGAGTCCCTGAAATGTTTGGGAACATGATCATTCAGCGGAGTACTGTTCACCGGAGCACTGTTCACCGGAGACTCATCTTCCATGACAGAAACGGCATGACATTCTTTTCTCGGATTCTGCTCTCCTTTAGCCGGAAGAGTTTCTTGTTGGCGCTTAACAACTTCTGCTTGTTGTGCCACTTGAGTGTCCAAAATCTTCAAGTGAGTGGTCACAGCTTCTAGTCGCCCATTAATGTCTGAAATGGCGCTGGAACTCTGCTGTTGATTAGCTAGCATAAGCTGCATCATGGCTTTGAGCTCATCATTGGAATTGGAGGCTGGTGGTGGAGACTTGAACTGATTCTGATTGTAGTATCCTGAGCCTGAACCTTGTCCGTACTGTTTTTGAACTGGAGCTGCAGCTTGCTGGGGATATACATGATCCTGGGGATTGGCAACATTGGTGCTCCTGTAGGATAGATAGTTGTTGCCAAATCCTCTGTTCTGACTAATCCCTTGACCATTTACATAGTTGACCTCCTGAGCATTCTCTGAAACCAATGCAGCGTCCTCTGAATAGCAGATCGCGTCTGTAACGTTCTTAACCATATTGATGCCCTGATGGCTGCCTAGCATAAAGTTTCGGAGCTTAGCAGCTGTCAGCTCTGCTATCTCTGCTGCAGATGGTGAGTCAATGGCACAAACCCTCTTTGACCGATCATACTCAGCACACTGATCGCTGGAGCTCTGCGCCATGTTGTCAATCAACCTGTAGGCGCCTTCTATGCTCTGGGTCATGAAGTTACCATTACTAGACGAATTAAGACTGGTCTTGTAGTCCCAGGTGACTCCATCGTAGAAAATCCTTAGCATCTGCTCATCTGTGAATCCATGGTGAGGGCACTCTCTACGGTACTCCTTAAATCTATCCTAGGCTTCAGCAAATGACTCTCCGCCCTTCTGCGAAAAGTTGGTGATTCTGCTTCTGAGATGAGTTGTCTTGGTCTTAGTGTAGAAGTGGTCCAAGAAAGCAGCTCTAGCTTCGTCCCAGCCGTTAAGAGAATGTGGAGGAAGCGACTTGAGCCATCTCAAAGCTTTGTCAGCGAGAGAGTGCTTGAACAGCTTACACTTGATGTAGTCAGAAGGTACCCCATTGGCCTTAGTCGTCTCGCAGACCTCTTCAAAGCTCTCTATATGATCCATGGGGTTTTCAGAAGCCAACCCATGGAACACGTGCCTCTCTACTAGATTAATCAGCTGAGCCTTAATCTCGAAGTCATTCCTCTGAATCACAGGGACGCGAATGGCTGATCTGTTCTGGTAGTACTGGTGGACATTGTCCCCTTCTCTAATCCCTCTCTGCGGCGGAGGATTCTGACCTGCTGGTGGCACCTGCTGTGCCATCATCGTAGCAAACTGCTGCTGCATTTGCTGCATCTGTTGTTGCGCCAGTTGCGCATTTGCTGCAGTTGCAACACGGATCTGCTCTATCTGATCAAACAGAGCAGCCTGAAGACCCTCATTATCAGGCTGATCCACTACTTCCATAGTGGGCATGAGGTTCCTTTGGGCTCTGTTTGTCCGTTCTAGCTTGGCTAATTCTTCGTTAGTATGTGAAATCAGAGGTTCAGTGCGGTTACTTCTCCTCTGCATTCACCTGAAAACACAACCAAAAATAAAAAGAAAAAGAAAAATAAATTAGTAAAATGCTTAGACTAAATTCGCAAATCAAATCTGATGGTAAACACAATTGGTCCCCGGCAACGGAGCCAAAAACTTGATACTATCAGGTTTTACCCGAAATAAATCACTGCAAGTGCACAAGCACGCAGTAGTAAATAACGGGATCGAATCCACAAGGACCAATGGCTTACACAATAAATTATAGACTTTTAAACTAAGCTAAGCAGGAAAAACGGTTTGGATTTAGAAATAATTTAAAAGACAATTAAGTAATTAAAAGTGATGAAAATTCAGATAATTAAAAGCGTTAGGCAATAGGGAATTCTCAGGAAATCACTTGAATGAACCAGACAACTATTCAGATTCTAATATGCATGCATCTTAAACTCAAACACTTTTATAAACTACTCCACTTTCGTGATAACAGTTACTTTCCCTAGAGATCCGAGTGCCTAAACTTTCGTTTGGTCACGGCTATCCTAGACATGCATTATAAGTTCAGGTTTGATCAGTTCATAATACCCTATAACTAACCTTTCAGTTGTTATAATGCATTACTCATCAACAGTAGTTCTAGCAATACACAAGCTTTTGGAATGTGTATAAACCTAAGATCTAGTGATTAAATGGCCAGTTCAATCCTAGCATTATGCCTAACAGTGATGAAGATGGTAATTGATAAGCAACCTATTTGTGTCTAGTTCAATTTGTGAATTCCTTTGAAAAACCCTAAAACCTAACTATGGATCTACTCAGATATGATAAGAGACAAAGCAGAAATCATGATTGAAAAGAACATAATAGATAGAATAGAAATCAAATAAGAGTTTAGAAATCTTCTCCAAAGGTGATGAGATCTTCTCCTTTTTACAACTCTCTAAAATCTCCAAAAGTATGAATAAAAACGTGTCTCATAAAAAACGAAACCCTAGTGGTTTATATAGAAAATAAAACGGAAAAAGAAAATTTTCCTAAAAATCAGGGGGTGGACCGATCGGTCTGGAAGCAGGACCGGTCGGTCCGGTTTCTAGGAGCCAAAATCTTCGATTCTTCATAGTGACTGGACCGGCCGGTCCTTCGTGTGGACCGGTCGGTCCTGTTTCCAGAGAGGTCTTCAAATTGCCGTCAGGTGGACTGGTCGGTCCGATAGTGGATCGACCGGTCCACTTTCCAGTGGCTTCTTCTTCGAGTCTTGAGTGCTTCAATCGGTCCTTCTTCGTGGACCGGTCGGTCCAAGACTGGGACCGGTCGGTCCCACCTTCAGAAAACCCGGTTTTCGCCCGTTTTGCTCGAATCTTCTTCCCAAATGCGTGCGGTTCCAAATCTTCGAGTATAGATCTAATAATCAACTCAAAACCACTCGAAAGACTCCGAAAATTCATTAAGAACATGGTTAGGAAACTCCAAATTCACGTTATATCAATCTAACGGTCTCATGGTGGACTGGCAATACGATGTTTTTCCTAATCCTGAATTTGCATCCTTCCGTGGCATGTTTGGGGCGTTTTCATAGTCCATTGAAGGGTTTCGGCACTGTAGACCTCTGATCATCGTGGAGTCCAAAGACACGAATGGTAAGTATCCTATGAAATTGATGATTGCCATGGGACTTGATGCTGACGACTACTATTTCCCGCTTGGCGTTGGTTTCTCAGTGGAATCAGAGGCCTTTGCCTCATCTCCAGCCCCCACCCCGACATACTCGCTGTTATTAATGAACCCGAGTCATTGTGGCAAGAACCCTGGGCTTGTCACAGGTTCTGTCTGGATCATATTTGTTCCCAGTTCCACGACATTTTTCAAGACGATGACCTGAAGAACCTTGTAGACAAAGCTGAATTCACGATGCAGTAGGATGAATTTAAATCCCACATGGAGACCATAAAAAAGAAGAACCCAGAAGCTCGGAGATGGTTAGACCAAATACCTTAACATCAGTTGGACTCTTGCACATGACGGTGGTCGGAGACGCACTAGCGGTCTGCCAGAAGCTGAAAATCAACCCTTTGCAGTATGTAGACGACTGTTACACCGTTGAACGATTAGACAAAACTTACACCGCCACATTTTCTCCTGTTCCGGAAGTATCAGCTTGGCCGGAAGCTTCTGACGTTCCGACATTGTTTCCTCCAGACTTTGCTTGGCTTTTGAAATACGTGGGTTTAAACACTATTCGGAAGAAGAGCTGAAAGGTAGAGGGATTATGTTGTATCTTTTGGCTTTTGGGTCCTAAAAACTACACCGGTTCGGTTTGGTTTATGGTTTGTGCCGGAGACACGTTGTGTCAATTTTTGTATGTGTAATTTTTTTTTTTTTTTTTTTTTGTCATTTGTATGTGTAACTTAATGTTGAAACATCGATCTCTCTCCTCTAATTCTGGTCAAGCTGAGAGTTTCAACGAAAAGTTTTGTAATTAATCCAATGCGCAACGTTTAATTAATCCTGAGAGCAAAACTCTGCGTTTTAATAAACCCGATGGGCTTTCTCATCTCGGCCCAATGGTAATAATTCGAAATTCTGTTGACTAGGTTCGTCTTCCTCCGTCACTGACAACATCGCCGGAGAAAAAACAAATCGAAGCTTCCTTGCGAAATCCAACTCCAGAATCGTTTTTTATTCTTCTTCTCAGGTACTATAGGCAGATCTCTTTGATTACTAATTCTTTGGTTTTAGCGTTTTTGTGTTTTTCTTGTTTGGTTGATCTGTTTCTGTTGTTAATATCGATACTTTCTACTGTCTCCGAGATTGAGTGTTTTTAGGGTTTAATTTAGTGTCATTGTTTAAGGTTTCTGTTTCTTTCTATACTCTGATTATAATTGCGCAATATTGTTTGAAATTGAGCTTTTTAGCTTTGCTTGTTACTGGTTTAATCCCTAAGCTTATAATTTGTATGCAGTTTTGGTGTGGTCATGGAAGAAAGAGAGGTTATGGTGTTGTGTTATTGGAATGGTTGTATCAAGTATGGTCCTGATGGTGTTTACTATCAAGGATCGAATCATAAAAAGATTAGTGTTAAGCAAAAAACTGAGTTTAGCAGATTAGTGGATGGTCTTTATCTAATTACAGGATTAGGTAACTTTAAAATATTCGGTAAATACCCGGTAGCTGTTTCACCGAATCTGTTTACGTATGTACATTTTCCCGTGGTAAGCGACAGTAGTTTGGAGGCTATGCTTAAGGTTCCGAGCAATCATCCTTCTATAAACAGTGTGGAATTGTATTTGGAAGCTAAACCAGGTTCATCGCTTGTGGATAATCCCGATTATGTTGATGTAGAGGTGACACATCCAGCTGTTAAGTTAGAGTGGGATAATGGGCTAGAGGCTCAGGAAGTGGATACCGTTAACGGGGAAGCGAATGCTAGCTTTGGAAACGGTAGCATTCATGGAGCAATGATGGATAACAATAGCGGGGAGGATTTTGAATCTCTAGAAACAATTGCAATGCTCAATGCTGAGAATGAGGTTATAGATATGAAGGAGGAAAGTTCTCAGATTGAGATGAATTTGCAAGGGGCAGGGCATAGTGCAACTCAGGTTATACGTAAGAGACGCAAAATTTCAACTGTTTGGGAAGGTTTTGAAGATGTAGGGGTTGAACAAGATGGCAAAGAAAGAGTAAAGTGCTTCCGTTGTGGCACAAAGTTAACCATTGGTAAAAACTATGGAACAAATCACTTGAAGCGCCATTTAGAAAGGTGTCTACATAGGAAAGGAGATAGAAACTCGGGTTTAGATTGGGTGGCGCAAGCGATTAATTTGACAGCGGATGATGCAAATGCAGAGAAGGATTTGAATGTGCCAGGCTTAGAGGCGTCGGCGAATAAATGTACCGGTTCAAGTGCTTCAAAACCGTGCATCCTATCCAATTTGTGGGTTGATGATCATGAATTGCGTGTAGGTTTGTGTTTTAAAGATAGAGATGAGCTGAAGAAGGCGGTGGACTGGTGTGCCATTAGAGAGCGGCAAAAGTGTGTAGTAAGAGAGACCAAAAAGGACAAGTACGTGTTTAAGTGCATCAGATCGAAATGCAATTGGTCGCTTTGGGCAGCTAGAATGAAAGAACATGGACTTGTTGAGATAACCCAGTGTAGTGGTTCACATACTTGTTGTCCTACTCCTATAGGGCCATATAATTTCGACGTGAAATTTGCAGCAGAGGAGATTGAATGTGTGATAAGGGTACAGCCGACGCTAACAATTGATGAGTTGAACAATTGGTGGTTTGAAAAATATAGCTACAGGCTAGGAACTTCAGAGATGAAGGCAGCGAAACTAGAAGCGATAAAAAAAATCTATGGAGATTGGGATCAGAGTTTTAGAGTATTGCCCAAATTAATGGCGGCGTTACAATCATTTAACGGGCTGGTGGTGGACTGGCAATACGATCTTTGTCCTAATCCTGAATTTGCATCTTTTCGTGGTGTGTTTTGGGCGTTTTCACAGTCTATTAGAGGGTTTCCACACTGCAGACCTCTCATCGTAGTGGACACCAAAGACTTGAGCCTTAAGTATCCTATGAAACTGATGATCGCTTCTGGACGTGACGCAAACAACCATTATTTCCCGCTTGCATTTGCGGTTACCAAAGAAGTCTCCACAGAAAGTTGGCGTTGGTTTCTCAGTGGAATCAGAAAGAAGGTTACACAAAGGAAAGACCTTTGCCTTATCTCCAGTCCCGACCCGGACATACTCGCTGTTATTAATGAACCCGAGTCTCAGTGGCAAGAACCCTGGGCTTATCACAGGTTCTGTCTTGATCACTTGAGCTCCCAATTCCATGACATTTTTCAAGACAACTACCTGAAAAACCTTGTGGACAAGGCTGGATTGGCAATGCTGCATGAAGAACTTAAATCCCACATGGAGACCATTGAAAAGAAGAACCCAGAAGCTCGGATATGGTTAGACCAAAAGCCTTCACATCAGTGGACTCTTGCAAATGACGGTGGTCGAAGATACGGTATCAAAAATATAAATACAGAACATTTGTATTCAGTTTGTGAAAGCTTTCCGTCTCTTGATCTGTCATTGGCAGCGACCGTATTGCTTCTGTTTGATGAGATGAGATCACTTTTTTTAACGGGGATTAGTGATAGCAAAGGTAGGCTTAAATGCGGCGATGTGTACACCATTCCTGTCATGGAAAAGCTTGAAGAGTTCATGTCAGCTTCCATTTCTCACGTTGTAATGCCGTTAGAGAAAGGTGTGTTTCAGGTCACAAAGCCGTTACAGAAAGATGAATGGATCGTTCAGCTGAGTGAATCCACCTGCACGTGTGGAGAGTTTCAGTTGACGAAGTTTCCATGTCTACACGCACTAGCGGTCTGCGAGAAGTTGAAAATCAACCCTTTGCAGTATGTAGATGACTGTTACACTCTTGAACGATCATGCAAAACTTACGCTGCTACTTTCAATTCTGTTCCGGAAGTATCAGCTTGGCCAGAAGCTTCTGGAGTTCCGACACTGTTTCCTCCGGTCATTCCTCCAACGAAAGAATGAGGTAAGTCCATACAAAAATCTATTCAGAAGAAGAGCTGAAAGTTAGATGGATTTGGAAAGAACCGAACCAAAATGAGTCCGTTTTAACAGCTGACAAGTTGGGAATCGATCTCACGCCAAGAAAGTCATGTATAAAGTTGATGATCCAAGATGAGCTCAATACGATTGCAGAGGCCGGTGACAAGGAAGCAGAAGAATAAGTGTGTAGTAATGTTCACATTAAGCTCCTTAGGATTCATTCTAACATTGTGATAGAAATTTCTATCCCATTTCCGGTTTAGGCAATTTCAGTACAACCATTTGGTTATTTATCAGATTTTTACAATTAATGTCATTTGCTTAGAGACTTGTGTGCAAGGCATTATGCCATTTTCCAAACTAATAAATGAGAAAACCATTATGGTTTCTGTAACTCTTTTGATTCATTGGTTTTGTCTAGTGGGTGATCTTGATGGTGCTTTCCAGACGGCACAATAAGTCCGCAGATTCTTCTTTCATCCCCTCTTTAGGGGAAACCACAACGCAATACCTGAATGCGTCCGTACCTGAAGGGATGGTCAAGGAGTTTCCTATAGCTCGGTGTTCGAACTCCGCTTGTACATTTCTTCCCGGTACTAGACCTGCATTCGTTGATTGCTGAGTAATAACTCTCCGTGATTCTTGACTCAATTTCACACAGTTTAAGAAATAGACAACTCCAATTGCAGAGTCGGAAGGGAAAGGCATTAGTGTCTCCAATGATTCACAGTTGATTTACCATTAGTCGTGTGAGCGAAGCAGGGAGCTCTGGCAGTGATGCAAGTTTTGGACAGCCAACTATACTAAGATATTCTAACTCATCAAGATCTTTGATCCAATCTGGAAGTTTCTCAATATCTACTACATCAACATCTTTGATATATGGAGCTCTTTTCTCTCACGAATCTTTGGTCCAATCCATCTCGTTCTGTTCGTTCGCCATGATACTACTGAAAGTCTCAAAGCGACTGGTATATATAATGAGACTCCGAAGGCGAGACGAGAGCCTAGTTGATTCAGGCAAATCTTGTAACATTGTGTCTGTGATTGCGATTTTTGCAATGTTGTTGAAAATATCTGGAAAATTTCTCAATTGGCAGCATCCTAACATGACGACGCTTTCAAGAGATGCCAAGTTGAGGTGAGTTGGAACAACTTGTAGGTTTACACAGAATTCCATCTCCAAGCTCTTTAGTTTTTGAAGATTTCCAATAGAGGATGGAATCTCTACCAAACTGAAGCAAAAACTCAGATTCAACGATTCGAGATTTGTAGCATTCGAAAGATCCGGGAGTTCCATCAAATTATACGAGTCTGCCAACTTCATCTTCTTGAGGTTTGTAAGCGGCTGAATGTAAATTACCACAAATGAAGAATATCAACACATGATGAGACCAAAGTACATACATCAAGGGAGTTTTATTAGCTAGTTTGAATTAGATGAGTGTAATTAAAATAATTGACTTCTGTTATAAATCATAGTGGATTGTCATAACTAGTTCTGGTCCGTTTACGGCCCATTAACACTTAGTCTTTAGGCCGGTTTAATGAATCCTAGTTGAATTAGGATTTTCCTTTTATGTACTTTCCTTTTCCCATTAGGAAAAGGAATTTTCCTTTTCTCTCTTGTAATAATCCTATATAAAGGATCTTATGATTAATGAATAAACACAATCTTCCCCATTCGTTCTCTTGATTCACAACACGTTATCAGCACGAGTTGCTCCCTAAACCCTAAAAACACAAAAAACGCGATTACTGTTCATCGTTACTATTCATCGTACTGTTCATCGCGTACTGTTCATCGCGCACTATTCATCGCGCACTGTTCATCGACGATTACTGTTCATCGACGATTACTGTTCATCGACGATTACTGTTCATCCGGCGTTACTGTTCAAATCATAGTTCATACAGCCTTTAAGGTTACGGCGAACTAGAAGAAAGTTCATACAGCCTATCAACGGTTACGGCGAACTAGAAGACTCACGGAGGTTAAGACATAACATGCTTGATTAAAATCCGGTCATATCATCATACGGTTTAGAATTTGAATACTAAGCTTGCATCATGAGCATATAAAAACATTATGTTAGGTTGTTAAACATAAAAATCTGGTTTCATAAGCATCATGCATCCGTACCCGTTTATATAAGCACCCATGACCTATTTTGCATCATATGCATAAACTTTAAAATCTTATAGTTCTTAGAGAATAGGATGAATGTTTTCAGATGTCGAAAATCAATAATTTGGATTATGCTGCCCTCAATCTCTCTGGAGACAATTACTTACAGTGGGCGTTGGATACTAAGATAAATCTAAAGTCTAAAGGACTTGGCGAATGTATCATTGAGGATAATAATGAGAATGAAAGGAATCGATACAGAACGATATCGATCATTCGTCATCATCTTGTTGAGGGTCTCAAGGATCAATACCTAACCATTGAGAACCCTTTGGACCTTTGGAAAGAATTAAAGATAAGATATGACCACCATAGAACGGTGTTGTTACCAAAGGCCAATTATGATTGGAGGAATCTCAGGTTCCAGGACTTCAAGTCCGTGGAAGAATATAACTCGGCTATGTTCAGAATAGTTTCTCAATTGAGACTATGTGGTGAGAAGGTAACTGAGAAAGACATGTTGGAAAAGACCTTCTCCACCTTTCACACTAATAACGTGTTGCTTCAACAGCAATACCGTGAAAGAGGTTTTGAGACATACTCAAAGCTTATAGCATGTCTATTACTAGCCGAGGAGAATAATACACTGCTAATGAGAAACAGTGAGATGAGACCTCCTGGATCAGCCCCACTTCCTGAAGCGAATGTGGCCACAGATGAAAAGAAAGAAATTAACCACGTCCAAAGTGATTATAGACATCGTGGTCGTGGACGTGGGGGTAGATGGCAAGGACGTGGCCGTGGCCATTTTAATCCATACGGCCGAGGTCAGGGCCGAGGCCACGGATTCCATAACGATCATTCTAACCGCGGGCGAGGACGAGGACGCGGATACCGAACTGACTATGATCGTAATAACCGTGGTATTACTTCTCAACCACGAGAATCAAACCCAAAATCAGTTTGCCATCGATGTGGAATGAGTAATCATTGGGCTAAGACATGTAGGACTCCCAAGCATCTGGTTGAACTCTATCAAGAGAGCCTTAAAGGGAATAATCCAGAAACTCATATGATCCAGCATGATAATGAAGGAGATTTCGATCATGAGCAAGATGACTTGATGAATTTTGAAACCTCAGATATACTTAAGTGATTGATTTTGATTTTCTGTTTTGGTGTTTTGTGTTTTGCTTGTTTTACGTTTTACACTTTATACTTTGGTTTTGTGTTATTGCTTTCTATTAAACTTTATGGAATGAAAGAGTGTTATTTAAAAGTATCTATTGTTATCTCTTTTGAAGTATGAACGATATGGATGTGTTCATTGTGGATAGTGGATCAAGCCACTCGATATTAAGAGATAAGAGATACTTCATTGATCTTACACTTAAAAAGGCAAATGTAACCACAATTGCGGGTATAGCAAATTTAATTGAAGGCCACGGTCAAGCCCATATTTTATTACCTAAGGGCACGCATCTAGAAATTTCTAATGCGTTATATTCACCTAGTTCAAAGAGAAGTCTATTGAGCTTTAAAGACATTCGAATGAATGGTCTTCATGTTGAAACTAAGGACGAGAATAACAAAGAATTCCTTCAAATCTTTGAAACCGTCCATGGCTATAAGAAAGTCCTAGAGACTATACCTGCCATTTCTGTGGGCCTTTATTGTGCTAAGATCGGAATGATAGAAGCAAATGCTATGGTAAACAAAGAGTTTACTGAGAATTTCACTTTTTGGCATAACCGGCTTGGCCATCCCGGTGCTAACATGATGCGAAAGATATTAGCAAGTACTAATGGGCACACCTTGAAAGAAAGGAGAGTTATCCCAAAGAATCTCACGTGTGAAGCATGTTCACTAGGGAAACTCATTACTAGGCCATCACCAATCAAAGTAACTAAGGAAACGATAAATTTTCTGGAAAGAATTCAAGGAGACATATGCGGACCAATACACCCACCTTGTGGGACGTTTAGATATTTTATGGTCCTTATTGATGCATCCACGAGATGGTCACATGTCTGCCTATTATCAACTAGAAATGTGGCATTTGCAAGATTGCTTGCCCAGCTCATACGTTTAAGAGCACACTTTCCAGATTTTCCTTTAAAGACTATACGTCTTGACAATGCTGGTGAATTTACGTCCCAAGCGTTTAACGATTATTGTATTTCCATGGGGGTAAGTGTTGAATATTCTGTGGCACATGTACATACACAAAACGGTTTGGCTGAATCGTTTATTAAACGCATACAGTTGATTGCTAGACCGTTGCTAATGAGATCAAAACTCCCGGTCTCAGCTTGGGGACATGCAGTTTTACATGCAGCAGAGCTAATTCGTATCAGGCCATCTAGTGAACATAAATATTCCCCATCACAGTTAATAACGGGTCAAGAGCCAGACATATCCCATCTTAAAACATTCGGATGTTCCGTTTATGTGCCTATTGCACCACCACAGAGAACAAAGATGGGACCTCAAAGGAGGATGGGGATATATGTTGGATATGATTCTCCTACTATCATTAAGTACCTTGAGCCAACCACGGGTGATTTGTTTAAGGCCAGGTACGCAGATTGTCATTTTGACGAATCTGTCTATCCAACATTAGGAGGAGATAACAGACTGGTAAAGGAAATTATATGGAATCAAACGTCCTTAAAATGGCAAGATCCTCGGACTCAAGAATGTGAATTAGAAGTCCAAAAGATTATACATTTACAAAAGCTAGCTAATCAATTGCCAGATTCCTTTGCTGACCCGAAAAGAGTAACTAAGTCTTACATACCAGCTGTTAATGCACCGATTAGAATTGATGTTCAAGAGGGACACAATCAAGTTGCTACAGAATCTAAACCACACTCAAAACGTGGCCGGCCAATAGGTTCCAAAGATAAGAATCCTCGGAAAAGAAAGAAAGGTGCTGAAATCGTGGTTGAGGAATCTGATGGAACCCCAGACATAACTGAACCGATAGTTCCAAGCAATGAGACTCGGGACGCCGAGTTTCATGGTTCTGACGTTCCTGAAAATAATGAGATCTCAATGAATTATGTTATGTCTGGAATACAATGGAATAGAAAGTGTGTGGAAATCGATGATATATTTGCTTTTAAGGTAGCACTTGAACTTATGGAGGATCTAGAACCCACGTCGATATATGAGTGCACTCAGAGTGAAAATTGGACTAAATGGAAAGAAGCTATAAACGTGGAGTTGAGTTCTTTAAGGAAAAGGGATGTCTTTGGTCCAATAATTCGGACACCCTATGAGATTAAACCAGTTGGACATAAATGGGTCTTTGTGAGGAAAAGAAATGAACATGGTGAAATCGTGAGATATAAAGCACGGCTTGTTGCACAAGGATTCTCACAGAGACCAGGAATAGATTATGAGGAGACATACTCCCCTGTGGTGGATGCTACAACTTTTAGATTTTTGATAAGTCTGGCTATAAGAGAAAAGTTGGATATGCGGTTAATGGACGTTGTAACTGCATACTTATATGGTCCACTGGATAATGAGATTTATATGAGATTACCAGAGGGTATTGAGCTCAAAGATAAGAAAGGTTCTCGAGAACAACACTGCATAAGGCTGAACAAATCCTTTTATGGACTGAAGCAAAGTGGGCGTATGTGGTACAATAGATTGAGTGAGTACTTAGTCAAAGAAGGCTATAAGAATGATCCCATCAGTCCATGTATTTTTATAAAAAAAGTTTGCAAACAAAGGGTTTGTTATCATAGCAGTTTACGTGGATGATTTGAACATCCTTGGAACCCCTGGTGAAATCGTCCAAACAGTTGAATGCCTCAAGAAAGAATTTGAGATGAAAGACCTAGGCAAAACTAAGTTCTGTTTGGGATTGCAACTTGAGTACATAAATGATGGAATCCTTGTGCATCAAATGGCATATACTGAAAAGGTACTCAAGCGTTTCAATATGGATCAATGTCACCCATTGTCCAGCCCAATGGTGGTGAGATCTCTTGATCTAGAAAAGGATCCGTTTGGTCCTAAGAGAGACTCTGAAGAAGTCCTTGGTCCCGAAGTACCATATCTCAGTGCCATAGGAGCTTTAATGTATCTGGCAAGCCACACTAGGCCAGATATATGTTTTGCCGTGAATTTATTATCAAGATTTAGCTCATGTCCGACCCAAAGGCACTGGGACGGGATAAAACATATTCTTCGTTACCTACAAGGAACGAAAGACTTGGGTCTATTTTATACTAACCAATCTAAGGACGGTTTAGTTGGTTTTGCTGATGCAGGTTATCTTTCAGATCCTCATAATGCACGGTCCCAGACAGGTTATGTGTTTACTCATGGAGGAACTGCAATATCTTGGCGGTCAATGAAGCAGGCCATTGCAGCTACATCTTCTAATCATTCAGAGATATTGGCAATTCATGAGGCTAGTCGTGAGTGTGTTTGGTTAAGGCTGATGACCCAGCACATAAGAGTGGATTGTGGAATGGCCGAAGGTAAGCAGGAATCGACGGTCTTGTTCGAGGACAATGCAGCGTGTATAGCTCAACTTAAGGATGGATACATCAAAGGTGATAGGACGAAGCACATTCTGCCAAAATTCTTCTTCACATCCGATCTACAGAAAGATGGAGAAATTCAAGTGCAGCAAGTACGATCAAGTGAGAATTCAGCAGACCTATTCACCAAGTCACTTCCAACCTCAACGTTCAAGAAACTTACTTATCAGATTGGAATGCGTCGTTTGAAAGACTTGCAGTGAGGTTCAGAACAGGGGGAGTAATACGTGTTGTACTCTTTTTCCTTCACCACGGTTTTGTCCCAAAATGGGTTTTACTTGGTAAGGTTTTAATGAGGCAACATCCAAAGCGTATTACAAGCCCATTAAAGTTATGACATCCAAGGGGGAGTGTTATAAATCATAGTGGATTGTCATAACTAGTTCTGGTCCGTTTACGGCCCATTAACACTTAGTCTTTAGGCCGGTTTAATGAATCCTAGTTGAATTAGGATTTTCCTTTTATGTACTTTCCTTTTCCCATTAGGAAAAGGAATTTTCCTTTTCTCTCTTGTAATAATCCTATATAAAGGATCTTATGATTAATGAATAAACACAATCTTCCCCATTCGTTCTCTTGATTCACAACAACTTCACATTAGTTTTAACATATTTAAAAGTTTGATAATTGACTTGACTTTAGTTTTTAACATATTTACAAGTCATTCATAGTTTTAAAATACAAAACCATAAATCAAATCGATGGGGAACTTTGTTATTTTAAAATCCGCATATTTTTGATTTTAAAATCCATCAGAATTTATAAATTCTACATAAATTTTTAAATCAATTCAGATAAAGCAAACATTTATACTAACCTGGATTCCTTCCCAAAGCTTCTCAAGCTCGTTATTTTCCAAGTTGAGTTCCACAAGAAATTCGGGCCTAAATGTAGGAGGAAGGCACTTTCGTGGATATCTTGGCCAATGTAGTAACCTTAGCCGAGATGGAAAATTCATGTCTTCGGGTACATGCACTCTAACATTTGTATCACGTCTTGTCTCGTAAATGTTGAAGAATCGAAGATTACGAATTCTTTTAAAAGCTCCTAAGCTTATATACACATCGCTTGAGAGTGTAGACATATCTAAAGATATACCGATCACACTTCCGGTACCCTAAACAAAATTCAAAATTCAACATATTAATACATTAGGTACGATATGTGAATTTCCTTCTTCCAAATGACCCAATTTAGCGGATAAATTATATAAAAAAGAACTTACAGAATCATTTTCGAGGACATCAAAAATCTCGTCACAATTAATTAGGATTTGGCGTTTTCCTTGATCTTGTTCTTGATTAGCTTTTTTTCTACCCACTTGTTGTAGTAATTTATGTATCACTATTGTTCCTTCCGTGGATATTTGTATGAGAGACCTATAGGCGAGGGTTTTTAACCCGGACCCCAGTCTCACTTCCAAGTCACGATCAGCGACCATTGCTTTCACATGATCCTCGTCTTGGTAGTTGAAGAAGAATGCAATGAGAAGAAACAAAAGTTGATCATCCTCATGTAAATTGTCATATCCGACTCTAAGGACTCCTTCGATCAAGGCTATTTTCTAGCCTATGCAATGTATATTCCCATTCTCTTCTTTTCTTTCCACGTAAAGTTGAGCCAATGACACAGAGACCCAAAGGAAGCTTGCCACAAAGCTTTGATACTCTTTTGACAAGATTTTCAAATCCATTTGGTGCTAAGCTCCGTCTAAAAGCTTTTCTACATAAGATCTCACGAGCATCATTATTAGTTGGAAAATCCACATGGTATGTATTGTTGATATCATGTTGCTCTAGAACCTCTTGATCTTTCGTGGTTACAATAATCCTACTACCATGACCAAACCAACTAGTTTCATTAGCCAAAGCCTCTAGTTGCTCAAGATCATCCACATCATCTAGAATGATAAGAACTTTTTGGTCGTGTAGCCTTTCCAGTATAGCACCTAAATGGTATATCCTCATACCATTTAAGTTTAAAATCTTTGAAAGAAGTTTCTCTTGTAGACACATCTTCAATCCATTCTCATCAAGATTCCTATTGTAGCTTTCACTAACATTCTCCATAAAACAAGAGAGCTGAAAACTGCTAGAGAATCGGCTGTGTAAAGCTCTGGCAATGGTAGTTTTACCAATTCCCGCAGGACCAAAGATTCCAACAATCAGAGCTTCATTCTCATACTCTAAATGCAACAAAGACTGCATTTTCTCCAAGTGTGCTTCAATTCCCACCATGTCTTCAAAATCCTTAGAGACTGTAGTGTTTAATTTGTTTGAAACATCTCTAGCAATCTTCTCGATCATATCCGCTTTGTGGTCCCTAAACAAATTAGACAAAAAAACTCACAAGTTCATCAAAAGGTCATGTGAAATTGATATGTTGATTCTATGGGGAGGTATTTTGTACTTATAGCCTAGATTGCATGGAAATTCCGTCCGAGGTACGTTTTCCGTTTCGGAAACGTTTCAAAAACCGAAAGTCTTAGAAACTCCATGGAAACGCGTTTCCTAGAAATTAACTCCATGGAAACGCGTTTCCTAAAAAAAATCAATTTGGAAACCCAATTTCTAGAAATTTTCAGTTTGAAAATGCATTTTCTAAAAACTAAATTTAGAAACATGACAAAAATGTTTTGATTTTTCTTTGAAATGTGATGAAAACTTGTTTTTCTAACGTAATAACTAAATAGTTTGGAAATGTAGAGACATATTTTGTATTTTGTATAGGTTAAAAACAACAAATCACTAAAGATTACGTTTGTAAGTTAAAAACAACAAAATTATTGCAAATTTTAACTTTTGTTAAGTTGTTCAATATTTATGTGTATAACTTGTGTTATTCAAATTCTTTTTAATTATTGTTTTGATGTTCTTGTTTTGCATTCAAAAAGGTACCAGATTCTGGTCTAGTAGATTCACAAAAAAGTTTTCGAAACTTGTAATTGAAGGAAAGCAAACAGACCAGTTATGTTCTCCTGCTATGTTGCCTGCAGCGGTCAAAGCTTGGCTCCATACTCTCCTCTCCTGCTCTGTTTTACACGCACATGTATTGTTGAAAACTCTCCCGAATTCTCCGGTCTTTCTTGCACTTGAAAATCTCTACCAGCTCATCCAAACACCAGCTGGATGAAGCATAGTTCTTCGAGAGCACGACGATGGAGATCATCGATTCTCTAATCGCTTGCGTGAGAGCAGGGGCGATGGTTTCGCCTCTCTCGATCCCTTGATCATCGAACATCGAAATCCCGTTGAATCTAAACTGTTTGCGTAAATGACTGAGAAAGGCTTTACGGGTGTCAGGTCCATGGAAGCTCGTGAACACGCGGTATCTCCATGTCCGAGGCCGAGAAGAAGAAGAAGCAGAAGAAGAAGAAACCATGAGACAAGGAGAGAGAATAGTAAGTGGTTCAAAATAAGAGATTTTTAAGAGATAAGCTTTGAATGAAAGGAGAAAATGGCAAGTGGTAGTCACTCGGTACTTGTTAAAGTTATACAGAGAAAGATTCACATCTACAACAACGAGTAATGATAACGAGACATGTATACGAAAAAAAAAACCATCAAGTAGGTTGGGCTCCAAGGACAAGTTGAGGTTTGGGTGTATTATCGCAAAACGCTAATGAGAGAAAAAAAAGAAAAATTCAAAGATAAAACGTTTCTTTGTTTTCCCTTCATTTTCCCGTCATTTTTAAGACTTCAAACCCTTTTGGCATAAGTAACTTCTAATATGGTCGGTCTATTAGTTTGGAAAATGCATTCCTTTTTTTCTTGGTCAACTATAAAATCTAACGTTGGGAAAAAATGTTTTTTTGATTTTTCTCCAAAAGCTATCATATGCTTGAGTTTAGTTCAGCTATGGAATAACGTCGTACAAATGCTTGAATTTGGTTTCATACGGGAAAGCATGCATTTTGCAAGGAAAATTACAAAGTAAAAGACAATTTTGCAATTCATTTAAGACAACCAAGAAACGTATTGGCAAACGTATTAATTCATCACAACAAACAATGTCAAAAAAAGCTGGCTAATAAACTTGGCCCACTGCCTAAATTCTCATCAGAATTGATTTTACTTTGTGTTTGTGTTTGGTCCTTATCTAAAGCACATACATGCTTTTTTTGTTTTGCTAAAAGACATGCATGATTTGACCATAAGGTTTGCAAATTTCTTAAAACCAAAATAAAAAAATAAATGCTTTGCAAGTACAAACCAAATTAAAAATGAATCTTAGTAAGTCTTTTTCCTTCCATTTTGCATCTAAGATCAATAGATCATGAGAAGACTAGACCTTAAGAGGCAGAGATGTCGTAACAAAACATTGCTTGTTCTTTCTGTAGCTTCTCAATCAAAATGCTCTTCTGCATTTCCCAACATGCATTGAGCAAACTTGAAGGGGAGATCTATTACTGGCTGCTCATAGGACAGTTCTTGACTCGCCATCTTAATTATTCGATCCCGAATTGGACTAATGTAAACAAATAGCAAATTCGATAAAATAATATTTTTTTAATAAAGTTTCTATGTATAAGATAGTCCTATAATACCTTAAATTAAGTTGTAAATTAAATATTAATTTATTGATTATTTACTAACTTATATTGTAACCATTGAGTCGATCAAGTGCAGGGTGGGGCACATGCCCCATACTACTTCTAAATATTTTTTAGTTTATAGTATATACTAGTATATTGCTGGAACAATTGGTTATGCCTTAAATCCATGTGACAATGGGGTCACTCGTTCGATCCTTATATTTTTGTCATGGGCATCAGGGCATGCTTAATCCTATTTATTTTGTACTCGAGCATCCACAATGGTGAGACAAATATAATCTCATAAAACATAGTTTAATATTATTTTTAATATTTGTTTATTTGTTGAGACTCAATAAGAGACCGTTAATAAATATGTCTCGGGCTTGTGAGCCTCACAAAAACTCACCATTGTGGATGGTCTGATATTGACTTCTTCTTTTTTTTTACGTTTTCTCATTTTTTCTTTTGGCTTTTTATTCCCTTTGTTGAAAATCTTCCTTTTCTTTATGATTAGTTGCATTTCATGTTTTGATTTATTCTTTTCCTTTCTCAGTTTTACTTTTTACCAACTGAATTTAAAACACTGTTATCTATATTTTAATAATTTAATAGATTTCATAGTTAGTAAATTTATTAAACTAAAATTTATTGTTTTAAAATATAGTTTTAATATATTTTTTTAATATGTTTTCGTGGTATTTTTTTGAAACTATTTTAAAAATATATATTTTATAGCTATTGAAATATTTTAGTTATATGATAAATACTTTGTGCCCCATACAATTTTTGTTTATAGATTCGCCACTGATCAAGTGTGTGTTACAATCACAGAGACCTAATCCAAGTAATTGTAATTTGTATTATGATTTACTGAAAACATAGTTTTAAAATTATGGATCATACTACTAAATAAGAATCGACTTATCCTACGTGTCATGCTTGCAGCCTTTCTCAGCTAATTAACATTTTAATTAAACTTTAATTTTTTCGCAAATATTAATCTCTTTTGAAAATATTTAGTTTCGTATATTCTACTCTAGATTTACTCGGATCTTTAATGTAAATTTACATTTTATAATCATTTTAGATTTATTCAGATCTTAAATGTAAATTTACATTTTATTATCATTTTAGATTTATTCAAATCTTAATGGTAAACTTACGTTTTAAAATAAAAAATTTTACATATTTATTTTGATACTATTTCTTTATAAGTATAGATATATTTTGAATTATTTTTTTTATTTCTTCAATCGTTATCAATATATTATTTAGGAAGTGCGAAAGCTGATGTGTCAGCTCGAGGATTTTTTGAATTTTCTTTTTTTTGACGATTTTTAATGAAATCTGTATTTATTAATCTATTTTAATTGTATAATTAACCAAAAAAAAAAGTTTCCTTTATCGTGTAAATTTATATTAAAATGTAAAGATTTAAGATCGTGTAAATCTTAAATGTATATTTATCCTCTAAATTTTAATAAAAAAGTAAATTATACACAAATCGTTTGCGATAATCAAAGAAAATTTCCATTTATCATGTAAATCTGAATCAAATTGTAAAGTTTCTTTTATCGGATCCTCTAAATTTTAATAAAAAGTAAATTATACATTAAACATATAAAATTATTAATGAAGATTTCCTTTTATCGTGTAGATTTAAATCAAATCGTATATTTTCCTTTATTATATCCTCTAGATATGAATAAAATTTCCGTTTAAAATCATCTAAATTTTAATTAAAAATTAAATTATTAATAGTCTTATTGGGCTTATTTCTGTTAGTCATCATAGCCCATGTATATGTCCGTATGTAGTCTCTGAAATCTTATAAATACCTAGCTAAACCTAGCAATTTTTCTTTTGTCCAAGGTTAGTTTTCGTCTCATCTTTTTCTGTTATATTTTTATTAATGTTTTGTGATTTTATTTGTTATTAATTCGTTTCTTCCTCTTTTTCTTTTCATTTTTTCCTGTCCATGTTTTGTTCTTAGAAATTTTGCCGTCTTTGTTAAGACTCTTATGTTTTAATTTTCTTGCAGATCTTTTTTTATTTATAAAAATATGTTAACCTGTTTTGTTTATTTTGATTGGTTGTTTAATTTTGTTTTCTCTATGCATTCTTATTTAACTATGGTGGTTTTTTTTTATCCAAAAAAAAAACTATTGTGGTTTTTTTGCAGAGAATTTTACGAAAACTCTTTTCCACCGATCTAATCTCAATTCTTTGCCCAACGATTCAGTTTCTGATCGAGGTAAGTAATTTTGTGATTTAAAATTAATCTGTTTGTGCTTAACAAATTCATGACATATATTTACGGTGTATTTGAAGGTGTTTTAACAGACTGATGCTTCGATTTTTTTTTTTCTTTCACGCTTTTTCTGATAATTTCTTTGTTTTGTTTTGTTTTTTCTTCTTATTTGTAGGTTACCACTATTATTAAATTTACAGTAATTTATTGTCTAATTCTTAACTAGGGCTCTTGAGAGAGGACGCTGATGGGCGAACTCGACCAAGGCGAATTCATTTGTAGTCACGTTCATTAATTAATAAAACTGAGGGGATCCCCTCGGCCAATTACCAAAAAAAAAAAAAAATTCTTAACTAGGGCTGGGCAAAAATAACCGAAACCGAACCGAAACCGACCCGAAGTTATTCAAACAGAAACCGAATTGAATTTCAAAGAATATCTGATGGGTATTTTATATCTAGAAGCAAAAAACCGGAACCGAACCGAAAACCGAATGGATATCCGAAACACCGAAACATAAATTAATCTATAAATATGTATGTATAGTTTGAGTATATTTTACAATTTTTCTTTGTTATGTTTACAATTAATTCGGTTAGTTCAAATATTATTATTTATTAGTAGGTAGTTCGGATAAAAATAATTAATATAAATAATTTTTATATTTTATTAAAAACAAATAGTACTATTTTCCGATAATTTAAGGTATTTTGGATAAAAAATATTCGGAACCAAACCGAAACCGAAAATACTATTTTAAGACTTGCTTCATTACAACGTTTGCTATTCTTTTAAGACTTTAGTGTTTCACAACTTGTTTCATTATTTTCGTATTTTGAATGTTTGTATCTTGATATATTTTTGCTTTAAATTGAAGGAAAGTAGGGTTGCTGAAAACTCTTTTACCTCAAAGAATTTTTTTGTTACTATGGTTCTTTCTTTCTTTGTTTCTTTATTTTCTTGTTTCAAAACTTTGTTACGTTGGTTCTTTATCTTTTTGTTTTTTTTGTTACTTTGGTTCTTTGTTTCTCAAAACTATCTTGTGTTGTTTTGCCTTTTGTGTGAACTTGTTTAACTACATACTGTTTGTGAGATTTTATTTATGGTTTTCAACATTATAAAGTTATGAACTTAAATATTATGTTTGGTGATATTACGGGTATAACCGAGACCGACCCGAAACCGATTGGTACCGAACCGATACCGAACCGAATTTTAGTGGGTACATATATGGATATAAAAAAATTATATTTGATATACCCGGAACCGATTGATACCGAACCGAAACCGAACCGTATATCTAATTGCCGAGGCCTATTCTTAACGTTTCATATGCTTTGATATACAGTAAACCTAATTTCTTTTAGCTCTAATTATATCTCTTCGAGTTATTATTTGCTCTTATATTTGTTATTGCGCGTGTTGTTAGCTTTGTCATGTTTCGTTGATTTCTTATTATTTTTCTACTAATTATCGTTCTTTTTTTTAGGTTATAATGTCTTCTTTGAGGTATACATCGTTCGTATATGTTTTTTGTCATCTATTACGTTATTCATGTTGTTAGTTAAATCATGAAATCATTATTTTGTTTAGTCATGATTATCGTTTTTTTCTTTTTTTTTACATGTTATGGTCTTCTCCAAGATATAATTTGTATATCTATTCTTAAATGTACATGTTATCTATTATACAACTTGTGCACTCTATTTTTATGTTTTATTTTTGTCTTTATATTTTTTAATTATTGTTGTTCTATTCCTTATAAAGGTTGTAACGTTTTCATAACCTCAAAGTTTCGTTAATCTTAGAGTGGTATATTCTGTATTTTCTATTTCTAACGATTATCAATTTTTTATTTCTAACAAAAAGATTATTCTCATGTTATTATGGAATAATATTATTGTGTTGCCATTTGTTTGCAGGATTCTTCATCGGCTTTGAGATATGCATTTTTTATTCGATAAGATCAAATTATGAAACAAGTTCCGTTCTTATCTTTCTAGATAATAACAATATTATATTAACTTTTTAAAATGTGTTTGTATCTTCTCTATGCAATCCTCAACACGGAGATAAATTGATCATGATTTAAGGTAATGAATTTCCCTTCTTTCCTCTTATTTTTTGTTTTTCTTTGCATAAATTATGTTTCCGCTTTTTTTGTTTTTGTTTTTTTTTTTATTTTGACAACATACTTTGGTTTTTTTGTTATTGCCTACAATTATTGTTTTGCATTATATCCAATAGAAAAAAAATATTTACGTCAAAAGGTTTTGTAATATGTTTTGTTCTTCGAAGGAGCGGCCTATATATAACAGCTATCTAATCCAACAATATTTTGTATCGGTGCTTATAGATAACTACAAAGTATATTGTGTCCATCATTACATTGTTGTTGAAGTTCGTGTACTAAATCTCTTTTATATGATTTTGTATAGTTTACTTTCAATTGAATATTTGTAAAGTATATCTCTCTCTGTTCTCAATTCAGAATTTTGGGATATCAAAGATATGTTGCATGCATGGGTGGATGCAAGGCATGAGAAATAGGTGTGATATGCTCAAATTTCCCTAGAGCTAGATTCTCTCAAATTAAAAGGTCAATCGCAGTACTTAGAGTTATCGATCCACAGGGAGTCAGGAAAACACAATAGATTTCAGATTTCAGATTAAGCTAGGTGAGACGAATGTAAAAGCAAATAAATCAAAACAAAACAAACGGTTGTAAATTAGTTAAAGAAAACGCTAGGCACAGGGAATTCTCCAGTGAATCAGAATTGCAGATAAATCAGATATTAGGACAATGAAGAACAGTTCATGAACATGCACACGAAAGTAAACAAACCAGCTGTCGCTGCGAATAATTTCTATGTCTAAATCCTAGAAGACCAACTGTCGTTGCGAAATCAGGTTGATTCAAACAAGCATTAATGATCAAGCACAATTGTTCACAAAATCCTAAGCCAAATCCCTTTGCGAATAGGTATTTTGCTCATCAAAAACTAGTTCAGGATTATCAATCAAACTGTCGTTTCTATTAATAAACCCTAGATCAGATTTCAGTTCGCGAGGCTAAAATCAGCAATAAGAACAAGTTAAGATGAAGAACTTCTAATGATTTTTATCCTAATAAACAGATCAGATCAGCAACTCATCAAACACTTTCAAAAACCCTAAACCTAATAAGAGAAATTACTCAGACATAGCAATAGAAGAAAACATCTTTTATTAATTAAACTCTCTAAGTAATTCTATAAAATAAAGCGTAAAAATAAAGCATGAGTCTAAACAATGACTCTAAATACGTATTTATACAAGTTCCAAACCGTCCTAAACATAAAAGTAAACATCTGAAGGCTTCGGGCTTCGAACGGACTTTTCTGATGAAAATCCGGGCTTTGACGAACTTCGTGTCGATCGACACACATAGATCGTGTCGATCGACACTACTCTTTAAATCATAAATCTTGGCTTTAAAAGTCTTCATGTCGAGCGACACACATAGTCACGTCGCTCGACACAGATTCCAAACAGTGACTCCGAATTTGCATTTCGCCACTTCATTCCGCGAATGCTCCAAAATCTCCAGTAAACATCTTTTATGCTCCAGACGGTCCAGTTCCTGTAAAGACACTAAAACAATATCAAAAACACCAAAAGACACTAAAACATGGACTTATATCGTGGTCGAAAACCGGTAAAAACCACGATATATCAACTCCTCCAGACTTAGCTTTTTGCTTATCCCTAAGCAAAACAGTGTGCTCACTCCTTAAGAAACCACATTCCTCAAAATTTAATACCTGGTGATACTTCGATGTGTCCCTAGAAGCTTAGCAGTCCTCTAGTTTGATTCCAAATCCCTTAGAAAATCTCTGACTTTCAATCGCAGACCCCTTGAGTTCAATTAAGTGCGGTCTCATCGAGGGAATATTGATCGCTGGACTTTCTAGATTCTTTTACTTCCTTGAACACTTTCTTGCATTTCACCCTCTCTCTTCCCTCTGAAACTGTATCCAATTAAGGATATCATAGAGATGCATGCCTTTTTGATGACTGATTTTTCTTTTTGTGATGGCGGGTACCTCAGCAGAGGGTCCTTTACCACCAAATGCCTATTTGAATTCAGGCTTGCACTTTTCTGCAGATTTTTTTTTTATTCCCTTGGCATCTCTATGATCACTAGATCAGCTCTCATTATTGTTGTTCTATGAGTCTTTTTGTGATGGCAGTTTCCTCAACAGAGGGTCCTTTACCACCAGATCTAAGACAGTTATATCCGTCATTGGGAAGAAGTTTCAAGAGCGGTCCTTCCTCGCTTTCAAGTGTTTGGAAGCTGAATCAAGTCTTGCGATTTCCAACGCCCTTGACAAGAAATTAGAGTTCATTAGGGTCGGGGTCTTTGACATCCTTTCTGGCGTTCTCCAGAAATCTGAACTCGCTCCGTTAAACTGATCCACTTCCAGTTACCCACCTTGTAAAACCGCTGATCAACTTATATTGGAAATGGTTCGACGAGTGTTGTTCAAAGCAAGTCTAAAAGAGAGGTTTTGACTCTAAAAATTTTAAAATTTTAACGAAAAACTCAAAAGAAAACACAAGTGTTAGCAACTACCTCCCCCAGACTTAAACAACACTGTCCCCAGTGTTGTTAAATCCGAGATTGGCTAAATAAGATAAACAGAAAATGAAACGTATGAAAAATCAAGTGAGATTTCGTACCAGGGGGGTCGTGTCGAGCGACACGACCTGTATGTCGATCGACACTCAATATTTGGTCACGTCGAGCGACTGAAATTCAAATCGATCCACTGTTGGAATTTACTTGTGTCGAGCGACATAGTGATGCTCGTCGCTCGACACAGAGTACTGAAGAGCATCCTCACTTGCATTCGACACAAACACGAAAACCAAACATAAAATTGAAAAAGAAAGCGAAAACCAAGCAAAAGAAATAGTTAGTAGACTCACAAGTGGGTTGCCTCCCACTAAGCGCTTGTTTCAAGTCATTAGCTTGACTATTTTGGAACTGAGGACTTTAATGTGGATCTTTAGGAAGTATTGAACTTCCTTTATCCGGGATGGAACCAGCAGTAGTTTGCTTGATTCGAGTTTTCTGGACAGCTCCCCCAGACTTATCAGATACAGTCTCAGGGAAAAGTCTCATCGTTCTCTCCATCATCTCCTGAAGAACTGCTTCTTCTTGATCTTTAAACCTCTGGGGAACGATGATTTGCAACTTCGCGAATGGCTTTAAAGTTCTCTTTGGCGTCATCTCTTCTTTTCTGTTGCCTGCAAATTCATCAGAAGAACCAAGCTTTCGAGAAATTCGAGGCTTGCGTAAGCGCGTAACAGGCTTTTCAACTTTAATGAAATCAGAAGAGATGGAATTAAGTACTGAAGGTTCATACCTGGGCTCTTCAAGAAGTACCTCAGCAGAAATGACTTTCGAAGGCTCCTCAGTTGGCTGATCTTCTAGCGATGTATCCACAGAGAAAGCTTGACCATCAATGGTGGGTCTTCTCCTTGTACTGTCCATATCAAAATCCAAGATGACATCACCAAGGTCAAGCTTAATCGTTCCTCTTCTACAGTCAATATGCGCTTCAGCTGTTGCTAAGAAAGATCTTCCCAGAAGCAAAGGATCCTGAGGCTCTTCATCGTATTCCAAAACGACAAAGTCTGTTGGAATAACGCAGTCCTGAATTCTAATAGGCACATCCTCAAGAACTCCTTTCGGGAATCTCTTAGAACGATCAGCTAGGATTAGAGACATCCTTGTCTTCTTGAAGTCCGTCATCCTAAGTCTTACAGCAACGGAAAGAGGCATAAGATTGATTCCAGAACCCGTATCGCAGAGAGAGTGAGAAAAGCTTTCATCAGAGATGGAACAGTCGAGTACAAAACTTCCTGGATCAGGTAACTTCACAGGAACTTTGCCCTGGATCATCGCGCTAACCTCAGCAGAAACCACTATCTCCTTCTTCTTCTTTTTGGAGACTGGAACTGTGTTCAGGAGTACTGCTTGGAGATCTCTGGTCAGCAGCGCACCTTCCTCTGGACTGATTCCATTAACAACCATTCGCTGCACATAACGGCGAATCACAGGAGAAAGCTTGATTGCATCCACAAGAGGCATCTCAACCATGATTTTCTCAATCATCCTCTTGCAAATGGCTTCCGTAGCCTCTTGTTTGCTCTTTCTAGCTCTGGGAAAGGGTAGCTTCGGCTTATAGACGGATTCCTCGAGGATTGGAGACGGTGTCGGATGAACAGTTGCGGACTGGCCTACGTGTCGAGCGATATGGGGTCTGTGTCGATCGACACGACTGATTTCATCGTGTCGAGCGACACACTTAGGCTCGTCGCTCGACAGAAGAGCTTCGATTTCAGAAATAGCGATTTCTTTACGTGTTGATCGACACGCATGATCTGTGTCGATCGACACAGGCTCTGCTACTCCAAAAATCGCATCGAACTCATCGAAATAATTCTCCTCTGCTGTCAGAATGGCATTGCAGGCTCCTTTGGGGTTCCTATCAGTCTTCGCAGGAAGAAATCCTTCTTGTCTCTTCACAGTTTCTGCAGTTTGAGCTACCTGGACGTCGAGCTTCCTGACATGAGTACTTAGAGCTTCGATCTTACCGTTTAAGTCCGTGTAGAGTGAATCGAACTTCCCATTCCACTCCACAGCCAACTTCTGCTGTCCCTCTAGAAGACGTTCCATCATGGATTCCAATCTACTGTTCTCTGACGGAGGAGGCGGTTTCTGATACGAAGAAGATCCATAGTCTCGCCTATAGCTGTTGTTCTGGTAAGGCTTCTGAAATCCGGTCTGGTGAAGATAGTTCACATCCTCTCCTGCAGGTTCGACGTCTTGCGCAAAGTGAACTGTCTTCTTCCCAGCTAGAAGACTAGTCATAGTGTCCAACTTCTTAGTGACCTCTGCTAGCTGGTTTCCACTGATGCTCTGTCCAGACTTGCTCCTTTCGAAATCCATGGCTTTAGCACTGTTGCTGTTGGCAAGATTCTCTATAAGTCTCAAGGCAGCCTCTGGCAAATTTGTGTTAAAGTTCCCACTACTCGCAGCATCTAGAGACGCAGAATATTGCAGCGCAATCCCTCTGTAGAAAATATTGAGTAGCTGCACTTCGTTGAATCCATGGTGTGGACAGTCTCTCTGATAGCTCTTGAACCTAAACCACGCAGCCTTGAATGCCTCAGTATCGCCCTGCTTGAAGGTCGCGATCTTCGATCTCAGGTCCTCGGACTTTGCATCATCAAAGAAATTGCTTAGGAAAGCATTCTTTGTATCCATCCAGTTAGTCAGCGAGCCCGGTGGTAGCGTCCTTAGCCAATACTTAGCTTCCCCATATAGAGAGTACGGGAAAAGCTTGCAGAACAGGTAGTCTTCAGAAACTCCATTGGCTTTGATAGCAGATGCCAAGTCCTCGAATCGCTCTATGTGGTCCATTGGATTCTCATGAGGAAGACCACAGAATGGGTCTTGAGCTACTAAGGAGAAGTACGCAGGCTTGAGCTCAAAGTCATTCTGTTGAAACGCTGGAGGTCGGATCGCGGCTCGATTCGCGTAGAATTGCTCAGGACGGTTGAAATCAGCAAGCGTACGGTTCTGGGCATCGTGTCGAGCGACGTGTGGTTGGTGTCGCTCGACATTAACATTTTGTTCCTGTCGAGCGATCTGCTGACCCTGTCGATCGACGCCTCCATTTCCATCGTGTCGAGCGACAGCCAGGTTGTGTCGCTCGACACGATGCTGTTCCTCCCGAACACGAGCCTGTTCGGCTTCTTCTTCTTCTTGAGCTCGCTGCTGTTCTTCATTGATCTGCTCGACGATTACATTCCCATCAGCGTCCAGTCTCTGTCCATCCTCATTGTACGGGTTTCCTTCTCTGTCGAAGAACCCACCATCTCTTTGGAACACAATCGTGTTTGCAACCATCTTCTTAGCTTCTTTCGTCGCTTTTCGGTTGGTTCGCTCTAGACGTGCTAGTTCCTCGAGTCCTAGTTCCAAAATCTCTTTGTCTTGGCTGCTCCTGGTGTTGCAATTTCGCATGTACCTGAAACACAAAACAAAGAAAGAAAAACAAAAACAAAAATAAAATACCTAGACAAAATCCTAGTAGTAAAAATCTAATGGCAAATTGATTCCCCGGCAACGGCGCCAAAATTTGATATGCTCAAATTTCCCTAGAGCTAGACTCTCTCAAATTAAGAGGTCAATCGCAGTACTTAGGGTTATCGATCCACAGGGAGTCAGGAAAACACAATAGATTTCAGATTTCAGATTAAGCTAGGTGAGACGAATGTAAAAGCAAATAAATCAAAACAAAACAAACGGTTGTGAAATTAGTTAAAGAAAACGCTAGGCACAGGGAATTCTCCAGTGAATCAGAATTGCAGATAAATCATATATTAGGACAATGAAGAACAGTTCATGAACATGCACACGAAAGTAAACAAACCAGCTGTCGCTGCGAATAATTTCTATGTCTAAATCCTAGAAGATCAACTGTCGTTGCGAAATCAGGTTGATTCAAACAAGCATTAATGATCAAGCACAATTGTTCACAAAATCCTAAGCCAAATCTCTTTGCGAATAGGTATTTTGCTCATCAAAAACTAGTTCAGGATTATCAATCAAACTGTCGTTTCTATTAATAAACCCTAGATCAGATTTCAGTTCGCGAGGCTAAAATCAGCAATAAGAACAAGTTAAGATGAAGAACTTCTAATGATTTTTATCCTAATAAACAGATCAGATCAGCAACTCATCAAACACTTTCAAAAACCCTAAACCTAACAAGAGAAATTACTCAGACATAGCAATAGAAGAAAACATCTTTTATTAATTAAACTCTCTAAGTAATTCTATAAAATAAAGCGTAAAAATAAAGCATGAGTCTAAACAATGACTCTAAATACGTATTTATACAAGTTCCAAACCGTCCTAAACATAAAAGTAAACATCTGAAGGCTTCGGGCTTCGAACGGATTTTTCTGATGAAAATCCGGGCTTTGACGAACTTCGTGTCGATCGACACACATAGATCGTGTCGATCGACATGACTCTTTAAATCGTAAATCTTGGCTTTAAAAGTCTTCATGTCGAGCGACACACGTAGTCACGTCGCTCGACACAGATTCCAAACAGTGACTCCGAATTTGCATTTCGCCACTTCATTCCGTGAATGCTCCAAAATCTCCAGTAAACATCTTTTATGCTCCAGACGGTCCAGTTCCTGTAAAGACACTAAAACAATACCAAAAACACCAAAAGACACTAAAACATGGACTTATATCGTGGTCGAAAACCGGTAAAAACCACGATATATCAAGGTGCAAGTACCCCCATTATTACTTCTATTTATTTTATTTTATAATTATATTTTTTAATGATTTTATATTTTTCTTCTATCTTGCTATATATATATATTCCATATAGTAAACGTTTGTGTAATTTTTTAATTAACTAAACTTATATAATTTTATGTATTTATTTTATATTATTCCCTCATTATAATTGTCATGCATGTAAAGTTGAACATGTAATATGTTTTTTGGTGAACAGGTTAAAGACAATCTCAAAATATGTGAGTCCATCAAAGCTGCAAACTAGAACTATGACGAACTCATCGACCGGCTCTCATGTAAAAAGCTATTTGGAATACTTTTAAATGACTCATTCATGTGTCGTTTCATTCGTAAAATTTTTAATTTGTGATCTCTTAGTTATTTTATATCTTTTCATTCTATTAGTTGTAACAACAAATTACCCTTATGGATTTGCTCATACATGATATATCTATCTTTAATGCCCAATAACACAGAATTTAACAACACAAAATATTAAAACTAATAACAACCCAATAACCCCCACTAAGATTATATTTTGGCTTTACTTATGGACAAACATTGGCTTTTTAATTAAAATGTGATTCATCTTCACACTGAGGTTAATATTGTTCTCTTAATATTCATGTATGTATAGTTGGAGAAGAACAGTAACCAATTTAACTAAAGATTAAAAAGTCAAAGCTACTATGACACGTAAGTTTCTTTTTGCTCTATATGCTTAAGTATTTCAGCTTTTAATGGTTCATAATTACCACTATTGTTTTGCTCTTAAGATGCTTATTAATAAAAAAATTATTAGTATTTATACAGAGGTTTGATAAACATTCATTTTTCTTGAATCTCATTATAAGTTATTGACAGAGTCATTATAAGTAATGTATGTTGGATCTCTTTGATTCTTTGGAGTGAATTTTGTGAATACTTATTGTTTTTGAGTTTTAGCTCTTCTCTATAATTTTTCGTTACGCTCTTTCTACACTTGTGTAGAAAAGAGAAAGATGAACAATTTTAAAATAGTTTTTTTTTTGTTTATAAATTAGTGTTTGAGCAATATGTAGCCGATGAAGATTATTATTTGTATAAGTTGCTTTGATATATCATTTCCAGACTCTGTATGATTCTTTACGATTGGTTGAGCGAATCATGTATTGATTGGAGTCACGGATGTCAAAAGAATATGGAGGGGTTGATTAATTAGGTTATGTCGCCCATTCTTTTTTCTTCGTCTGTTTTTATAGAAGGGCTGCAAAATGAATGAGGGTTGTTAGGTTAATTGAGCATGTTATCGGAAACGAACAGTCTTGCAATTTCGGTAACCCTCTTCTTTTACTTGAACAAAAATAAATATTAAGAGAGTTCATTAGGTTTGGTGGAGGTTGGAATGTTTTGTTCGCTGGATTTTGTGTGTTTAGATCTTGATTTTAAAGTCTTTTTACACGTATGTATATTTGTTGTTTATGTGATTTCAAATCTTTTGTACTGTCTCGAGTCTTTATATGCACTCATGTGTTTTAGCTAATGAGCTTCTTACTACCTTTGAAGCCAAGTTTCCTAATGTTCAAGTCCAAGAGGTAAAGTACTAGAACCTCTCTATTTCTTTTGGTGGGCATTACGGTAACTCACATAGATACTGCGAAAGGACAAGGAATTTCAAAACAAAACTCTGTTGGCTTTATGCTTCTGAATCTCGAGCTGAAAGTTCATTGATCCCGATGCAAGGAGGTCACCCCTGAAGCTCAGTTTGGGTGAGCTTTGTGTGAGGAGCCAATGTGTGATGCAAGGTTATTTTAAGAACAATGAAAAAATCTAGAAGACGATCGATGAAGAAGGTTGGTTTCACACATGAGATAAATAAGTTAAATTGATGATGATTGAGATATCTTTATCTTGGACGTATTCAAAGAATTCATCCAAAAAAAAAAATTTAACTTGGTTTTTATTTCCAGTTTAATTTGGTTTAGAGTCCCAAATAAAACTAAATTTTCTTTGGTTCAATCTACGCTTTTCAAAGTGAACAAAAATAATTTATAAAATTCAAAAAATAATTTTTAAATGAATATTCCTTTTAATTTGGCAAACTAAAATTGCATTTGACCCAATCAAATACCAAAAGTATAATCTAATTTTGATCCGGTTACGATTTTAAATTTAAATTATAGTTTAGCTCGGTTTGGCCTGAAAACAAAGTTGTTCATTTTCCCGCGGGTCACCATCTTACGTGAGTACATTGGCTTTCTAATTTCTTGAAGTTTAAATATCAAATTTTGAAGAAAGATTGTTTAAAACAAATAATGAAAATGTCACCGGACGATAAACCTGAAAGCTAAAGAGAAAGAAGATGACATTATTAGCTTTGTTATAGCAAATGTGGCTCACTATAAGAAGAATGTTGAGGCCTTCTATTTTTGGATTCAATTCCTAAATCTCTCTCTGGTAAAATCATGAGAATGCTTCTCAACGACAAGATCCTAAGCATGAAAAAAAAATTATTATTCTTCATCTTATAAGTAAATGTGTGGTTGTTTAACGGTTTATGAACACTCTGTCGCGTAATATAATCTTCTTTAATTGAAAATGTCGAACATGTAATCAACATTGTTTTTTTTTTTTTTTTTTTTTTTTTTTAAAAACCGTTGGAGTTCCGGATCTTAGATCCATAATCTCATCGGTGCCCGGACCAGCTGTTTGGTTTTACGATCTCTTCTTTTTACTTTTATTAGTAATTAATTATGTTTCAGTTCTACACTCGAAGCAATCAATCCTCTCTTTGTGATTTCAATCTGCAAGAGCATCTCAAAATGTTCTAACAAATGAATAACATTCCGTTTATTTTTATTCACATTATTTTTATCGAAATTATCATACTATTGGATTTTTCTTTAACAATCACGGTTTTGAGAAATTCGAACAACTTACTAATAATTTCTTATATATATATAACATACCTAGAGTTTAAGATCATGTTGTATTTTAGGTTTTTTTATTTTGTCACCCACTTCCAATATTTTATATATGTGACCTAATTGCTTTTATATTTTTGTGCTCTTTTGACCAAATTATTTTATTTTTTGGCAGATTTGAAAAAATAAAAAAATTAGGTTTATAATATGAGAAATTTCAAGATATGCCGTTTCTCAAAAATGCCACTATTACTTTTTCCAAAATTTTAAATTATTTATTTGGGTTAATTATGTTATATTAGGGCTTAATTGTTTTTGTTTAAGGTTTGTGAGAGATCAAAACATTTTTTTAAATTGAAAATTTTGAGATATAAAGATTTTAAACAGATTTATAAATGGCATATTGGTAAGAAAATAATTAAATAGTGGGATGTCAAAAGTGATATTTTCGTAAATATCCCTTATAACATCAAATAGACATTGATCACTTGATTAGATTCTTCGTTTATAGTAATTTGTTTAGCAGATTATCACGTTTGTTCTACAAGGTATAGATATTGTTTTCTTACGTAATCGTTATTTTTATTGTTTAATCATGTTCTGATGCGTTTAGATTTTGTATTCTCTCATAACGGTTTATATATTTTTTTTCATCCTCATTCGTTTAGATTTGATATTATGTCATATATCTTGCTTAATTTTTGCTTTTTAGCCAACGATCATATTTTATACAATCGATTATTTTGTCGATTGTAACTATTTTACTAGTTATTTATTTGTTGTTGGCTGTTTTTTTGTTGTTGTTGCTGTTTGCAGGTTCATATAATAATTTTCCAATTCATGATGGTCTCGGGCATGTTATTTAGTTTTTTTGTCCTCTATGTATTCTTTTCCTACTATAATCTAATGATAAACAGTGGATCTAACTAATCTTTTTGAATCTGATTTTTACTTCAACTTTCGCTGTTCTTTATTATATATAATATATATTTTTTGTATATTTTGGGTTTTGATTTTATGTTGTTAAAATATTTCACAGAGGTAATTTGTTTAACTCTTTATATTCTTTTTTACTATAAATTCGTCAGTTATTATCTTTTCTTTTTTTCTTCTTCTGACATATATACATTTTGATCTTATGTTTGTCCGGATGGTTCATATTTTGATGAAATTAATTTATAGGTGAGAAAAGTCAGCACATGCACTAAGAGCATGTATAATGGAGAACTTAAAGTGTCTTAAATAAGTGTCTAATATATAAAATATAATTTAAATATTAAGAATGGGATCCTAAAAGTAAGAAAAGTGTCTAATATTAGACACATTTTTTAGTATACTTAAGACACTTGACACACCAAAATTAAATAAACTTTAAAAAAAAACATTTAAGACACTTTTAATGGTGTGTACAATATACATGACAGATGATTTGGAACAACAGTGCATGCTCTTGCAAAGTTGGGGGTTGTTTACAAGATCTGACAACCAAGAGTGCAATAAATCAATCATCTAAAAAATTGTTATTACAATGGTTGCCGAAGAAAAAAAAAGAAAAATGTAGGAAGGAAGCTCTTTCTCTCATGGATGCTACTTTGTACCACTTACATGCATGCATCGCCTCAGAAGCCTTTTTTTTTAAAAAAAAAGTGTGATCGTATAGGGTGGCTTCTTCTTCTTCTACTTCTTAGATTATGGCTTTCCATATACTACTGTTTGATATCGACATGGTGGCTCACTCTCTTTGTTACTTTGGACGATACAAAACATGACATAAAGGTTGGACTCTTGTGGCCAAAAAAAAATATAATTATATTTTACAAACATGAGTTTCTTTTAAGATAATAAGAGCGAGCTCCAACCATTAAAAGACTGGTATCGCATTTAACATACATGTATACTTCTATGACTGGGGTTAGTATGGAATTTCAAATCTCTTAAATAGACAGAGTGGGCTCTCACCACCACCCAAACCATAGTTGAGCCTAAACTGAACAAGTCGAAGAAGACGAAGAGAATATCAATAACGCTAGACAACAAAATTTATAGTTGTAACCCAAAATAAGAAGATGACTAAAAGTGCAAAATGAGTATGATTCTTTGGTAACACAGTTGCTTTTGTAGACAGATCCTCAGAGACTAAAACAGTATTAACACCTTTTAATATAAATGTAAAAAAGATTCTTTGAACATCCCCTGTGATTTAAAACGTGGATTTATGGGTAATCAAGTAAATTGCCAACCCTCCAACCTCTATGCATTAATGGCATCATATGATCCAATGGTTGCTTGTTTACATTTTATTTGTGTGTTTGTGTGAGAATGTTCTTTATAAAAAGGTGTTTCAAAGTATTTAGGATTTAAGTAAACGCCGTTATTCTTTTCTTATTAGTACTATCTCATAATTATATTTTGGTCAAAAGAATGGCTTAGAGTTCTATGCTAATCTTCGTATGAACTAAACGTTTATTCGGTAGACCCAATTTTCCGATGATTTTGTAAGATAGTGGAATCTCCTCATCTCTTATTAAGTGTATGAGAGAGTTTATATACTACAATACATGTAGGGTTTACAAGGGGTTATACATGGAATATTACATGTAGGGTTTACAAGGGGTTATATATGTAATATTACGTAATCGATCACTCCCCCGCAGTCGAAACCAGGTTGGCTTTGACGGTGAGACTGGAACGAAATTCAGTAAATGTGTGGGAAGGAAGACCCTTTGTAAAGATATCTGCATATTGTTGAGAAGTGGGAACATGTAGTACTCGAACGTGTCCAAGTTTGATGCGTTCTCGGACAAAATGGATATCTATCTCCACGTGTTTTGTTCGTTGGTGTTGCACTGGGTTGGATGACATGTAGACAGCACTTATGTTGTCGCAATACACAATTGTAGCTTTGGAGATGGGAGAATGAAGCTCGAGAAGTAGATTTCGAAGCCATGTTGTTTCTGCAACAGCATTTGCTACACCACGATATTCAGCCTCAGCACTTGATCGGGACACTGTCTGTTGTCGTTTGGAAGACCAGGAGATTAGATTGTCACCGTAGAAAACACAGTATCCTGAAGTAGATCGACGCGTTGATGGACAACCCGCCCAATCAGCGTCGGAATACGCAACAAGGTCTGATTGAGAGTTGGAATAGAGTTGGAGACCATGATGAGGTGTACCTTTTATGTAGCGGAGAATACGCTTCAGAGCATGAAGATGTGGTTCTCTTGGATCGTGCATGAAGAGACATATTTGATTAACAGCAAAAGCGATATCCGGGCGTGTAAATGTGAGATACTGCAGAGCTCCAGCTAAGCTACGGTAAAGGGTTGGATCGGTGACTGGTTTTCCATCTGTGGCGGAGAGTTTGGCTCTTGTATCAGCAGGCGTGGTGCATGAGTTACAAGCTGACATGTTAGCTCGTTGGAGAATCTCCATAGCATAGTGATGTTGATCAAGAAAGAGTCCCTCTTTGTTTCTTTTAACGCCAATACCAAGAAAATAATGTATATCACCCATGTTTGTCATCTCAAACTCAGAGTTCAGTGACGTGGTGATGGATTTGAGCAGATCGTCGGTGGAGGCAGTGAGAATGATGTCATCTACGTAAAGCAAGAGATAGGCCAGACCCGCCGACGTATGATGAACGAAGAGTGAGTAGTCGGATTGAGTTTGTTTGAACCCAATTTTTGTTGCAAACTGAGCGAATCGGTTGTACCAGGCCCGTGGAGCTTGTTTAAGGCCATAAAGAGAACGGTGGAGAAGACAAACGTGATCCGGTTTTGATGGGTCACGAAAACCAGGCGGTTGATGCATGTACACTGTTTCGTCGAGATGGCCATTGAGAAAAGCGTTCTTGACATCAAGTTGTTGGATTGGCCAATTGCGTGTAAGCGCCAAGTTGAGAACCATGCGAATGGTGGCAGGTTTCACCACAGGACTAAACGTTTCTTCACAATCGATACCAACTTGTTGTGACCTTCCGTTCGCCACCAAACGAGCCTTGTAGCGGGAGAGAGTGCCATGAGCATCATACTTGTGCTTAAATAACCACATACAACGCACAATATTAGTAGCAACAGGCCGTGGAACCAAGGTCCACGTTTTTGTTTTAATTAAAGCACCATGTTCCTCACCCATTGCGGGATTCCAATTTGGATCATTTAAGGCTTGTATGTAAGAGGAGGGCAGAGGAGAATAAGTTTTGGTGAGAAGAGAAATTATGTTTCGAGGTTTAGTGATTCCTAATTTGCTTCTTGTGACCATGGGGTGACTTGTTGCAGGTGGAGGAGCTGGTGCAATAACCTCCGGTGGAGATGGTAGGTTATCGTTTGGTGGTGGTGGTGGGATTGGGATTTGTTCAGGATTTTGTGGAGTGTTGATATGTGGAGCAGGTGGTCGTGGTATTGGGATTGGTTCATGATTTTGTGGAATGTTGATAGGTGGAGCAGGTGGTGGTGGGGTTGGGATTGGTTCATGATTTTGGGGAATGTTGAAAGGTGGGGTTGGTGGTGTTTGACTTAGGTGGTGATAAAGAGACGAGGGTATTGGATAGAATATCATTGGTGGGGAAGAGTTTTGAGTGGTAGTAGAAACAGAGGAGAATGGAAAATGATTTTCATCAAAAGTAACATGCCTTGAAATTATTATTTTTCTAGATTTAATTTCTAGGCAACGATATCCTTTGTGATTATTTGGGTAGCCAAGAAAAATGCAAGGAGTAGAACGAGGATTAAGTTTGTGATTTGAAGAGGCAAGGAGATTAGGATAGCAAAGTGAGCCAAAGACACGTAAATGGTCATAAGAAACCGGCTTTGCAAAGAGTTTGGTGAATGGGATTTCATTATTTATTGAGGTTGATGGGAGAATATTAAAGAGGTGAACAGCCATGTGAAGGGCCTCGACCCAAAATGTTGAAGGCATATGAGCTTGGAAGAGGAGAGAACGAATTGAATTAGTGAGTGTTCGAAGAGTGCGCTCAGCTCTGCCGTTTTGTTGGGAGGTATACGGACACGAGAAACGCGGATTAATGCCTTGAGAAGCAAGATGATTTAGGAATTGACGGTTGTTATATTCTCCCCCATTATTACATTGGAAGGATTTTATCTTTTTCCCAAACTGGTTTTCAATATAGGCAGTAAATTGTAAGAAAGTAGAGAAAACGTCAATTTTACGTTTCAAAGGAAAAACCCACAAAAAATGACTAAAATGATCAAGATAAATAACATAGTATTTTAATCCACTAATGCTTGAAACTGGAGAGGTCCAAACATCAGAATGAATTATTTCAAAAGGTTGAGAAACCGAAGAAACTATGTTTTGAAAAGGAAGTCGAACATGTTTTCCAAGCTGACATGCTTGACAATTGACAAGTCAGGTTTATTGCAATGAATAAAACCAGACGAAATTAAGTGTTGAAGAGTGGTGTTTCCCGGGTGTCCCAAACGGCGATGCCATAAATTAGAAGATTGAGTAAATGAAACGAGAGCTTGTGGAGATGAGCGTGGAGGCAACGAAGAGGAGACAGAGTATAACGGGCCAGAGCTGTCACATCGGAGAAGAGGTCTCCGTGTGCGAAGATCTTTAACATCAAAACCAAGAGGATCAAATTCAATAGAAACCCAATTGTCAGTAGTAAATTTTCGAACATAGATTAGATTTTTGATGATATCAGGGCAAACTAGGACATTTTTTAGATGAAGAGGACGAGAGTTAGAGGCAAGAGAGGTGTGGCCAATGGAGGTAGTGGGAATAGTTGATCCGTTACCGACAATGACCGAGGGTATGGTACTAGAATTAAAACAGGAACGTAGATTACCTGGTGTGGAGGTCAGATGAGTCGTTGCTCCTGTATCCATGTACCAAGCAGAGTCGTTTGGTTCAGAGAGGGTCATTGTGCCAAAAGCTGCACCATATGGTGGTGGTGTGGTGACGGTGTACGCAGCTGGAGGAGGAGTGCGCCATTGGGGTTGTTGATTCCATTGTGGCGGCAGTCGTTGATACCACTGTGGTGACAGAGTGTTCCATTGTTGCGGTGTAGCAGCGGTTGGCGTAGCGGCTGCCATTGATAGAGATGCAGAAAAGGAAGAAAGAGCAAAGAGTGTGTTATAAAGATGAGCAAAAGACGAGAGAGAAGGTGAAAGTACAGAGAAGAGAAATAAGAAGAGAGATAGTGTGGAGAAGAAGTAAAGATGGAGGAGAAATGGCTCTTTGAAACAGAGAGTGACGGCTTAGAAAGAGAACAAAAGATTTTAGGTTAGAGACAAAGCTCTGATACCATGTAAGATAGTGGAATCTCCTCATCTCTTATTAAGTGTATGAGAGAGTTTATATACTACAATACATGTAGGGTTTACAAGGGGTTATACATGAAATATTACATGTAGGGTTTACAAGGGGTTATATATGTAATATTACGTAATCGATCAGATTTTATGTTTTTGACATATATATTTTTGCGTAAAAGAAGTTGAACACTACAAGGAAACAGCCTGTTTTCTGACGGAAATTTTTTCCGTCAGGGTTTCCGTCGGCCAATTCCGTCGGAATTCAGACGGTTTTCCGACAATAAATCATTCCGTCAGGAAACCGTCTGTTTCTCCTGACGGAATTCTGACAAAAATCATTCCGTCAGGATTGCCGTCCGTATGCCGTCCGTAAATCGTCAGAATTAACAGACGGTTTCTTGACGGAAATAATCCGTCTTGTCTTTTCGTCGACATTCTGACGGAAACCTGACGGAAAACGGATATTTTTGTCTAGCGGACGGATTTCCGACGGATTCTGACGGCTTCCGATGTCGGCAAACTTTGGGTGGTTAACATATCGTGTGGGTTGGCCGATGGGACTGAAGTGTTGCTATGTCGGACGTTTTGACGGTTGGCTGATGAAAATCTGACGGTTATTCATTCTATATAAGGTCTCGCATTTCTTCCGACGTTCATAACAACATTTCAAAACCAAAAAAAACAAAAATTTAGAGATGAGTTCTTCATATTTTTGGTCATGGATGGACGAGCCAATGATGGAAGAGGGGTCGAACTTATTAACGACCGAATACGCTCAAGGTATTTGCGAGTTCATGCAGTTACCTAAAAATCAAGAGGCAGCCAACAAAGGTCAGGATATCAAATGTCCTTGCTCTAATTGCTGTAATAGAATTAGTGTTGCGATTCCTATTGTTTGGAACCACTTATATAGATACGGATTTAGGGCGGGATATAAGGTTTGGTATTTACATGGAGAAAGGAATTATGAATATGGTAGTACCAGTAGCAATGAACCTTATTTTCCGTCTAGCGTAGGGGAATCTACGGCGGAAGTAGATGTTGGGGTAAGTACGGTTGCGATGGTAAACGATGCATTTAGAGAGAATTTGCAGTCGGGTGTGTATCATCATGAGGGTGATAGGGTTGAAGAGCCTAATTTAGAATCTCGGAGGTTTTTCAATATGTTAGACGCAGCAAAGCAACCTCTATACAGCGGTTGTAGGGATGGTCATTCACCGCTGTCTTCTGCCACTAGGATGATGAACCTGAAGACTGATTATAATTTGTCCGAAGAATGTGTTGATGCATTCGCCGAGTTCGTGAAAGATGTTTTGCCAGAAGATAATATGGCCCCAGGATCATACTACGAGGTCCAAAAACTTGTCGCCGGACTTGGTTTGCCCTACCAGGTTATAGATGTGTGCATCGACAACTGTATGATATACTGGAGAGAAGACGAGAACCGAAACAAATGTAAATTTTGCCACAAACCCCGGTTCCAGGACACAAGCGGCAGGGTGAAGATTCCATTCAAACGGATGTGGTATTTACCCTTAACGGAGAGGTTGAAGAGGCTGTACGATTCAAACCGCACAGCTAAGGCTATGAGATGGCATGCAGAGCATAATCAAGATGGAGATATCACGCATCCTTCTGATGCGGAAGCTTGGAAACACTTCCAATCCGTATATCCAGATTTTGCATCTGAACGACGGAATGTATACATAGGCTTATCCACTGATGGTTTCAACCCGTTTGGCAAGCAAGGAAGAAAATATTAAATGTGGCCGGTCATCGTAACACCTTACAATTTGCCTCCATCTATGTGCATGCGGCGAGAGTTCTTGTTTCTGTCAATTCTAGTTCCCGGGCCAGATCATCCAAGACGATCGCTCGATATATTCCTCCAACCATTGATCTGTGAGTTGCAGATGTTGTGGGAGCATGGTGTTGAGGCATATGACGTTTCGGTCCAGCAGAATTTCTACATGCGTGCGGTTCTTATGTGGACCATAAGCGATTTTCCGGCATACGGTATATTATCTGGATGGACAACGCATGGAAGATTGGCATGTCCTTATTGCCAAGGCAATACTTCTGCTTTCCAACTGCAGCACGGAAGGAAGACATCGTGGTTTGATTGTCATAGGTGTTTTTTACCGGCAAATCATCCATACCGTCGGTCTAAAAGACATTTCAGGAAGAATTTACCAGTGTTACATGGTCCACCTCCTGAGATAGATGGTCGAACCATATTGGAACAGTTGCGAGATTTTGGTGCAGAGCGCACTCCTGATTGTGGGGGTAATGGCCACCACCCGGTCGACGGTTGTGGGGAATATCACAATTGGCACAAGAAGAGTATTTTCTGGGATTTGCCTTACTGGAAAGACCATCTACTGCGGCATAATCTAGATGTCATGCATGTTGAAAAGAATTTCTTTGACAACATCATGAACACCTTATTAAACGCCCCAGGAAAGACCAAAGAAAACTGGAAGTCTAGATTGGACTTGCCATTGATTTGTTCAAGGCCATCTCTTCATGTTCTGCCTAATGGTAGATTGCCGATGCCTGCGTACCGGTTAAACGCTAGGCAGAAAGAAGTATTTTTTGAATGGTTCAAAAAATTTGTAAAATTTCCAGACGGCTACGCATCTAATCTACGTAATTGCGTGGACGAGACGGAAGGGAAGTTTATAGGAATGAAGAGTCATGATTGTCATGTCGTCATGCAGCGTCTTCTTCCATTTGTATTTGCATATCTTCTTCCAGATCCTATCCACCAAGCAATTGGAGGTATATTTCTTACTCCCATTGGTTTCTTAATACCATAATATTACTATATATGTACTAACTTGTTAAATATTTGTTTCCAGGAGTTGGTGCATTCTTCCGAGATTTATGTTCAAGAACGCTTACCGTCCACGGGATACGTAACTTGGAGGCCAATATCCCTGTTCTCCTTTGTAATCTTGAGAAGATATTTCCACCGTCTTTTTTTGACGTTATGGAACATCTTCCTATTCACCTCCCACGAGAAGCAGCCTTAGGAGGCCCTGTTCAATACCGATGGATGTATCCGTTCGAGCGTTACATGTTCCATCTGAAGAAAAAGGTTAAAATTTTGAGCAGGGTTGAGGGATCTATTGTTGCACAGAGCCTAAACGAGGAAGTCTCAAACTTGGCCGAAAATTACTTTCCACCGCAAGTTAGTACTAAGGCTAGACGTCCGGCGCGACATGATGATAGAGGTGAGAAAGCAACGTATGACGTGGTTGTACCCGAGTTATTTGCCCAAGTTGGGCGAGCAAGTGGAAAACGAAAGAGACGCAAATTATCGGCACAAGAGCTCACCCATTTGCATACGTATATCCTTAGAAATTGTGATGAAATTTTGGAGTACGAACGGTACGTATATCAGTTATTATACTAAATTTATGTACTTATTTGCCTTTATCTACTAACAACTGTTATGTTACAGGATCTACATGTCTCTAGCACGTGCTTACCATTCTGATAAGACAGATGCCGAACTTGCTGTCTTGAAAGACGAAGAGTTTCCGGCGTGGTTGAAATGTTATGTAAGTTTAATATAATTACTTACTTTCACTTTTCCATGTTTTCACGTTCATATGTTACTGATATACTACTTATATCATTCTTAGGTTTCCGAAAGTTTAGCAAGTGGTCAATCAATCCCGACATGGTTACAGGAGATTGTGTACGGCTTACGCAGCACCGCGACATCATATCCCAACTTTTGCACTAGGGGATATGCGTTCAGGATCCGTGAGGAAGGACGTGAGAGGACAACTTCGGACTATGGTATTTCGTCCCAACTAATAACTGTCAGAATCCCGTCTGAATGTTAATGTTTTTTTATTAATTTTTGTTTTTCCGATCCGATTCGATCGGATCAACAAAAATTAAAAAAAAAAATTATTTAAACCGTCAGAATCCCGTCTGTATATTATGACGGGATTCTGACGGTTCTTTGTTTTTATTAATTTAGGATCGGAGAAACAAGATTTAATAAAAAAATTAAACACCCGTCAGAAAACCGTCATAACGTAACGACGGGATTCTGACGGTTTATATATATTTTTATTAATTTAGGAACGGAGAAACAAAAATTAATAAAAAACGGTTTCCGTCAGAATCCCGTCTTTACGTTTTGACGGGATTCTGACGGAAACCCTAATTCCTCCCGCCTAAACGCATCGATCTCATCGAAACGGCGGGAGTTGCTGACGGAAACCTGACGGATTTTTAATATCCGTCACAATACCGTCCGGAGTCCGTCATATAGTTCTATAAGAACAGACACTTCGTCTTCTTCGCAGACACAGAACAGAGAAAACAAAACCACCCCAAATCGCCGACTCCGACGTTATTCAATCATCCGTCCGCTAAGCCGCCGTTCGCCACTCATTTTCCGGCGTCACTCAAAGAATGTAAGTTTTTTTTGAGTTTTGTGTATTTCATATGGATTTTGGATATGTAAATTGGGTGTTTATGAATTTAGGGGTTTGAAAGGAAATTGTTGATTTGGAAATGAAAGGAAATTAGGAATTTGTTAAATTGGAATTGAACAATGTGAATTTTAGGATGATTTTGTGATGAATTGTTGAATTGTTGAATTGGGGAAAATATGAAATTAGGAATGTTATGAATTTAGGGATTTAAAATTTTGTGATGATTTTATGAATTTAGAAATTAGAAATGTTAGTGATTAGAAATTTTATGAATTTATGATTTTATGAAATTAGAAATTAGAATTTAGAAATTTAGAAATTAGAAATCTAATTTATGAAATTAGAAATTAGAAATTATGAATTTAAAATTATTAATTTAGAAATTAGAAAATGAAATTAGAATCCTTATGAATTTAGGGATATAATAAGCAAATTAGTAATTTTATGAAACTAGGGATGTTAAAATTATTGATAAAATATAAAAATATGAGAATTTTGGGGTTATGAGGAAATTAGGAAGGGATTTTTAAATTATGAAATTTTTAAAATTTTATTATTTTTGGCAAAGAATTGAATTTCAATTTTAATAAGTGTTTGTAATTTATAAGGATTTATACGTATTTATAATATACATATTTATAGTATGATCCAATTCTTGAATTATCTAAAAATATACATATGTACAAAATTATAATATGATATAATATATGTCACAATTCCTAAATTCCTAAATATATATCTAAAAAGAAACAATAAAAAATTAACTATATGCACAAAAACCTTTAAAACATTTAAAAAGAGTACGTGTTTGGTCTTCGTGATGTCGGCGAATTAGGAAACTGTTTTTTTTACGAAATTCCAATATCGGAAATTCCCAATTTACCATATATACTAAAATCTATAACATTCAAAATCTCAAAATCACAATTTTCCAAAAGCCCTAACCCCGTAATAAAGGTTGTAAAGTTTAAATTTATAATTGACATAGAAATTTTAAATATGTCAGGAAAAATCAAAAACTTATGTAAAAAATTTGTAAATCGTAGGGATTATGGGCGATTTAGTGAGGGTAGAGGAGGCGGTACTTCTTCCTCCGGGGGAGGTGGGACTGCGGGTCAGTCGCACATCCCCGAGACTGCTCCTATGGGTTCAGGTGGCCCAGGTCTTACGCAAATGAGCATGGAGGACTTTGTGTCGCAACCCGGTCGGGATGTCTTGCCTCGCCTTGATCCCGAATTACCACCTAACACGACCTGGTAATGACTACTTTTCAAAATTTATAGGATTATATTAAGTTAATAAAATTGTAAACAAAATATCAAAGAAAATATTGTGTAGGTTCCAATATTCCCAGAACGGTATCTCGACATCTATCAACGGAATGATCAATTCCATGATAACTAAACCGTATCCCACTTATAAGGACATGCCGGTGGAAGACCGGGACACATGGTTTCGGCAATTTGCGGTATGATTTGATATTCTAAATTGAAAATTCATCTTTTATAATACATTCGAATTGTCAATAGTAATTCGACTATTGTTTTTTTTCAGCAAGATTTTACGTGGAACCCACACCTGACTTCTCGGGTCCGACGTGAATTCGACAAGAAGGCAAAGAGCCAGTACAGGCACAAGATGAACGAGTGGAAGGAGGGGTGGATGAAGTACCGTAAGGTGCCTACCGCTGTTAAAAACAACGAAGTATTATGGGCTGGACTAGTGGCACATTGGGATCTTCCGGATACTAAAGCCACCTCCGAAACACACTCGACTAACCGGAGGAGCGACCGGAAGGGGAAGGGACCGGCGACCCATAACCTCGGTGCAACGAGCAAGGCGACACGTGTACAGCAAATGGTAACATTCTTAATTTTTCAACAATTTTTAATTTCTAATTAACATTTTCCATACTTGACTTTCATAACAGTATGCGAAGACCGGTGTGCTTCCTTCGCATATTGATGTCGTCAGAGATGTCCACACCAACAGAAAGACTGGTGAAATCCAAGATTCGCTTGCTCGGGAAATCGTGGAGACCGTGGAGAAGCTCGGGCAGGAGTACCTCCAATCGCAACCGATCGTCGAGGGAACTCCGCTCTCAACCGAAGTTCCAGTCGAGAAGATCAACGAGTTCACTTACACGGTTAGTAAATGAGTCAATTTTAAACACATTTAAAATATCTTTTAATACGATTAAGTTTTGAAATTGATTTATTTATTTTTTTCGTAGGTTACCCCTAAGACCAGAGGTCGTGTCTACGGCCTCCCCGAAGAGAGTTCCTCATCCGTTTCTTCGGTTCCCTTTCACGGTGGTAGTAGTTTGCTAGCACAAAACGCCGACCTGACCAACCGGATCACAGATTTGGAGGCTAGGTACGAGAGAGAGAAGGCGGAGGCGGAGGCCCTCCGCCAGAGAGAGAAGGCGGAGGCGGAGGAAATCCGCCGGAGAGAGAAGGCGGAGGCGGATGAAAAATATCGTCTGATGGAGGAAAAGATGAACGAGTTCTTCCGTCGTCAAGGGTTGTAAATGTTTATGGACAATTTAAATTTTTATGTAAAACTTTATATTTGGTATCAAAACATTTTTCATTTTATTATGATTTTAAATTTTATTTTTTGTTATTAATTTAAATATATTTCATTTATAAATTTATATATAAATAAAATAAATAAATTTTATTTATATTTTATTTTATTTTTTTTTAAAATTATTTCAATTCCGTCAGGATCCCGTCAGAGTGTCCAGACGGTTTCCTGACGGAATGTGGATCACCGGAATCCGGCCACAAATCCGGTGATCGACAGTCCGTCAGACAACCGTCAGGATACTCAGACGGGATCCTGACGGAATGTCGATCACCGGATTTGTGGCCGGATTCCGGTGATCCACATTCCGTCAGGATCCCGTCTGAGTATCCTGACGGTTGTCTGACGGACTGTCGATCACCGGATACCTGACGGACTCCCGACGGTAATACAAACTCAGACGGAATTGTCACGTACTCAGACGGATCCACATTCCGTCAGACAACCGTCAGGATACTCAGACGGGATCCTGACGGATTTGTATTTTCTGACGCGATAGAACTGACGGACAAATTCCGTCTGTAATCCGTCGGAATAGAGGGTATCCCGACGGATTTCAGACGGATTTAGCCGTCAGAAAACCGTCTGTTTTCTTGTAGTAGAAGCTTAGCAATAGGATAATCAAATCACATCAAAAGTCTCAAGTATTGTGACTCATCTAATTTGTCTTCAACAGTGTCTTCTACAAATTGTGTTCGTCGTTTTATTGTTTTAATTTACCAAAAATTAAAAGCTCTTCTCTTTAATGATGATTATGTTTTATACTCCTTAATTTCAAGAAAATTGAAAGTATGAGTTTAGTGAATTTTAAAAGTTTCCTTTAAAAAACATTTTAAAAGTAAAGATAAATGAAAATATTTGTAGAAATATGAAAAATGTGCTTATGAAAAAAGACGATAACAATTATATAGATTTTCTTAATTATCTACAATAATAGAATTGGTTATCATGAAAATGAAAAAAAAAAACTTTAGAGGACTAATAAACGTTGAGAAGTAGCCAAATTTCTATAAATCTTTGTCTTTTCTTTCAAGATAAACCAACGTTGTATAAATAAATACGGAGATATCAAGATTCCGACCAAATCACCTACGGAAATACAAATAAAAAAAATTAGAAAAACGAAGATTCAAAATAGTTAGGATTTAAGGTTTTGTATTTTCTTGAGATAATGGAGGTGTGTGTTTATAATTGTTTTCAATATTTTATGTATTTTTGAGGGTTTATGCTCACATAATAGGATTTAGTATCCATTAATTTGCTAAAAATGATAAAATTATTAATTGATTTTTATTTATGAATAAAAGCTATATCAAGGTTTTAAATTAATTATTCCTGCACAAAACAATTAAAGCTCACAATAAAATTTTGGGTCTAAGCTCGATATAAAGCAAAATATGATTGACAAATAAGATAATATACATTTTTTGGAATGGAACGACTTAAGTTCAAGAAATTAACCCCAATTCAAGATTTTAAGTGATATAATTTTGTTTAGAACATGGAGTGTAACGAATTAAGACTATTTTGTTAAACTTAAGTCGTTCCCATTCCAAAATTGTAATTTTCTAAATACGCATGTTGCGTTGTTTTAATAATTGTTCAATAATTTTATAAACAATATTAACTATTAATTAGTTTAAACTGCTTAGTTATTTTTTCATTAAATATTAAATCTATAATATATAAAATTATGTGTTCGTTATTCGGAATAAGAATTTTTTTTTTTTGAAACTTAATAAATAATTAGTTTTGTGTTGAATGTAAAACACTAAACTGAGTGAGCCAAGTAACATGTTTTTTTAATAACAAACCAAGTTACATGTTATAAAAGCTTTTACATTGGATGAACCAAGTTTCATGTTATACAAAAAGCAAAATTGGAAGAGTATTAACGTTCTAATGATCCATAACAATAAGAGTTGACTCACGATAATTTTTTTTTTTTTTTATTGTTTTTTACAATTATGTGACTTACGGTTATTTTTTTGTTATACACTGTAATCGGTAGGATAAATTCATATAAAAAAATTAATCTAATATAGTGAAACATGTAAGAAAAGTTTATGGGCAGTAAACTAAGTTTATGGCATACATGATCCATGATTTAGAATAAATAATTTGTGAACTGAGTTTTGATGTAAGACATATGTGTCAGCTCTATAAAAAGTAAAATTAACCTCACCAAAAGAAAATTCTTTGGCATGAAGCTGTTTGGATAAAATACTTTTAGTTAAAATATTCACAAATCACATAACCAAACACATCAATTTGTTAAAACCCAATCAAATTAATTAAATAGACCGTTAGATCTCTCGATCTTCTTATATTTTGTACTATATTCTCTTTATCACTCTTTTCCAAAAAAATAACAACTATTGTGTATGGTGATATGATTTTGAGGAGAGAGCGGGAGTAAATAGTTTTTATTTGTTTTTTTTTTGTCAACAGGGAGAAGATATTCTAATATTGAAAAGTGAAAACATTTTTTTTTTGAAGACTTGAAAAGTGAAAACATTGGTCTCAAGTTAATGAAGTAAATTACATGAATGCATTTGTTTGATTTTTTTAGTAATAGCATGTTAATCTAAATGCAATCAGTCTTTGGCTACTTATGTTATCAATGTGCACTTAACTTTTTAGTCGTAAGTTTTGAGAGAACTCTAGAATTAAGCATGCTTAAGTTGGACCAATTTCAAGATGAGTAATCTACAAAAAGTCATTTCCAGTATCGTGTGACTAAGGACAAAACACAGAAAATATCACATGGTGATTTGGGGATAATATACAAGACTTTCGAGCATCCCAAAATAACACATCGACCGTCACATAGGGTGGACCCATGGGCCTCGAGTCGGCACGAGGCCCATGGAACGGGCAGTCTGGGTGTTAGAAGTGATATCAGAGATACTGACAAGTGTGTGACTCACACTATCAGAGGTCACGATCTTGGTATGTGTAATGAGGACGTTGCGTTTTGTTGGTGAGTTTGATTGTCACATCCCAAGTTCAAGAAATATGCGGTGTATGTAAAGACTTAAAATAATTAATTTAACTACTTATGTCACCAAAGTGCACTTATTTTTTTGGCATAAGTCCTCAGAGAACTCTAGAATTAAACGTGCTTAAACTTGAGCAATTTCAAGATGGGTGAACAATTGATAAGTCATTTCCAGTATCGTGTGAAACAAAATATCACATGGTGATTTGGAGTTAATATATAAGACTTTCGAGACTCCCTCATTAACATATCCAGCGTTACACGGGGTGGGCCCATGGACCGCGAGTAGGCATATGACCCATTGAAGGGGCGGTTAAAGTATTACAAGTGATATCAGAACGAATCCTAAAAAGTGTGTTACTCACACTATCAGGGATAACAATCTTGGTATGTGTAACAAGGACGTTGCAATATGTTAGTGGAGGTGATTGTCATACCCTGGTTTTTGGGAAATATGTGTTGTATGTGGAGATGCTTAAAAGAACGGGCGCACACGGTGTTACAATTGGTATCACAGTGACCATGACAAGTGTGTGACTCACACTATCAGGGGTCATGATCTTGATACGTGTAATGACGATGTTGAATTTTGTTAGTGGGTTTGATTGTAACACCCATGTTTCAGGAATATATGATGTATGTGGAAATGCTTAAAATAATTGATTTGGCTACTTATGTCACCAAAGTGCACTTATCTTTTCGGTCATAAGTCCTGAGAGCATTTTAGAGTTAACGTGCTTAAAGTTGAGCAATTTCAGGATGGGTGAACTATTGATAAGTCATTTCCAGTATCGTGCGGCTGAAGATAAAACATGGAAAAAGATCGTGTAGTGATTTGGAGACAGTATACAAGATTTTTGAGTTTTCCAGACTAACGCATCGACCGTCACACATGGTGGACTCATGGGCCGTGAGTGGGCACGGGATCCATGGAACGTGCGGTCGGGATGTTACAAGTGGTATCAATGCAAACCCTAACTAGTGTGTGATTCACACTATCATGGGTCACGATCTTGGTATATGTAATGAAGACCTTGTGATTTGTTAATGGGGGTGATTATCATAACTCAGTTTCAAGAAATATATGGTATATGGAAAGGCTTAAAATAATTGACTTGGCTACTTATGTCATCAATGTGCACTTATCTTTCATTCATAAGTCTTGAGAGAACTCCAGAGTTAAACGTACTTAAGCTGGAGCAATTTCAAGATGGATGATCTACTAAGAAGTCATTTCCAGTATCGTGTGCCTGAGGACAAAACACGGAAAAATATTGCATGGTAATTTGGGGACACTATACAAGACTTTCGAGCCTCCTAAAATAACTCATCGACCGTCACAAGGTGGTGGGCTCATGGGCCACGAGTGGGCATGGGCCCATGGAATGAAGCAAAGTGCTTAAACTGGAGCAATTTCAAGATGGGTGATCTACTGAGAAATCGTTACCACTATCGTGTGACTATTGACAAACTACGTGAAAAGATCGTGTGGTGATTTGCAGGGACAATATATAAGACTTTGAGCCTCCTGGACTAACGCATCGACCGTCAGATAGGGTGGTTCCACGGCCATGAATGGGTGTGGGGCCCATAAAAGGGGTGGTTGGGGCGTTACAGGGTTGGTGTTAAAAGTACACCACGACTTTAACATTAGTTCTATTTAACGTTGATTGAATTTGTATGTGGGACGCGATTTTGTGTTAAGAATTTTGTTATTTAGTGAGTATTGTTTAGCTTTCAAAGATCATTTGTTTTTCTTTAAATTTTATTTTTCATATATTTTTCTTCCATTTTTGGCTTTAAAAATAGTATAATATAATGTAAGTTCAGGTTTGGCAGTTTCCCACACTTTTAGTTGAAATTATAAGAACAATGTTTGAATGTTACACATGAAGTTTTAGGATCCAAAGGGTTGATTTCTTTATTTATATTTTTTGTACTTCTTCTGATTAATTTTGTTATTACTTTTTTACTTTCTTTTTATAGAATTATTTAGTTTGTATACATGCAAAAGAAATCCTTTTATGTTTTAACATCATAATGACAAGAAATACTCAATAGCATGTGTTGATGCTCAACATTAATTTATATTCTTTTTATGAAGGTTTTATGTTTAGTTAGGAATGATGGATGAGGACATAGTCTTTACATGATGTGATAAGCGAGCAAAACTAATGGTCACGAGTTTGTAGTGAGATTAAGTTTAAGAGATACTCGATTGCAATCGGTATTCATCATAGGGATTAAGGAAATCAATATTATTCTATTGTCCTCTACTTTTTTTTTTTACTTACTCCCGAAATGAATCATTTAGTATACAAGCAACATATGAACTACAAAACTGGCATTTATGTAGTTTATGTGAATGTTTTGTATGAATTGATGCTCTCTTCTCAAACTATCTCATACCATTAATATATAATTTTCAGGGATTGTGTGAATGGTCAGTGTTTAAATGTTCATGTTAAGGTTTACCATATTTACTCAAAGAATTTGATGGCATAAAATTGCTAAAAATTTAAAATTTTATATGTTTTTATTTGGAATTAGGTTTTGATGTTAGATTTTAGAGTATAAGATCTATGTATTGTTTTCAATGTTATATATATTTGTAAGAGTCTGGGTTTAATATCTACTTTAATTTTTTTTTAAAGTTCTTCAAGTATAATTTTAAACTATTTTCTTTAAAAGTATTAATGAAAACTACAAATAAATAAAACATAAAAATTAAGATAAAATAAAATGTGGATAAAAATAATAAAAGAAAAATTTTAAAATATTAAAGGTACTGGAATCGGTTATCTTCAAAATAAAACAAAATGACATGTTATATATGAAAATAACATCTTATATACAAAAGTAAAAATTATTTATACATTAGAATAATGATTTTGGCAAATTATACAATGTAATATTTTAAAATAATTTCTGGAAAATTTGTATTTTATGATGTCTTTAAAGAAAATTTTTAAAATATTAAAGATATTGGAATCGGTTATCTTCAAAATAGAACAAAATGACATGTTATATATGAAAATAACATCTTATATACAAAAGAATTATTTATACATTAGAATAATGATTTTGGCAAATTATACAATGTAATATTTTAAAATAATTTCTGGAAAATTTGTATTTTAAGATGTCTTTAACGTTTTTTTTATATATAGTTATAAACAATAATAATTCATCATAGCAATAATCTTGGATGGGTGTTGTTCGCACATTCAAGAATTTAAAGAAAGGTAATATTTCTAAACCATATGTTTTATTAAATTTTTGATATATGTCCATTGTTGTCTAACGATTATCGTGTTTTATTTTACAGGCTTCCACCAAGACCTCACCCATAGAATTTTTGACATCGATATGACTTGATCATTATATTTCGTTTTAATCAAAAACACGTTATTACATTATTATCAGTTTTTGTTTATTTTAAGAAGTATTTTCGGGGTTTACTAATTCATATATTTATTCTACTTTATCGGTTTATAACCGATGGCAGTGCTAAACAACACATTACACCCGTGTCAATTATTTTTGTTTATGTTTGTACCTTATGCAGCCACACATATACTGAGTTCCACACGTAAATACTTTGTACAAAAAAAGGATTAATTTGGTTAGTTTTACTAACTTTGATAGCGTATACATCTATTATTAAGCTAATGTAATTCTTTTGGTTTAATTAAGTAATCTTATATTGTAAATAATCACCAGAGAAATAGAAAGAGCTACAATCTTTGACTATCGAAATGTTTTTTTAAACGTAAAACATTAAAGAAAAATCATCTTACAAGATTGCTAAAATACTATTGAATAAAAGTTAATTAGTTGTTTTTAGGATAAATTAGAATAGTGCCACAGTATGGATATATTCAAGTTATACTTATTATTAAAAGTTTTTTTTACATTTAATACATATATGTTATTTTTTCACTATGATAAGTTGCTAATCCCGTTTTCAAGCATTTTTAATGAGATATGTTTGAAACAATGGAATAAATACTATTCCAGTTTTTTCAAATATTGTGATATATATTGTATTTTTGAAATTATTCTATATTTTTTTAATGCTATATTTTTCAATGAATAACTATTTGAATATAATATTTATGGATAGATATTATACGATAAATACTAATTCGTATCATGTGTATAATATTTGGAAATGATGAATATTCTATCTTTATAAAATTGTATATTATGCACTTTTATAATTTTATAATATAAATTATCCGAGTTTGCAAGTTTTCGTCAGTGAAGAATTGTTTTCCAGTTTAATATTAATATTTTCGCTGTTATCTATGTTGCATATCAATAAATTCTTTTTATGATAATTAACTTTTAATAATTTTAATATTTAAATAAATATCGTTATTATACTCCCCGATAACTCTCATCTTTCGATTTTTTATTCGTCTTATTTACAAAAATAACTTTAGAATTGTCTTTTGTTTTAGATTATAACGTTAATAAACCCGTATTTGTGTAATTCATCCCGTGCATGGCGCGGGTCCTTACCTAGTTCTTGTTATAACATAATATATTTTGATAAAAAAATTTATGTATACCAATTTCTAACGAGCGAAACAAAATCCATAACACTAATAAAATTTGCACCAAAGAATAAATATTTTTACCTCACGCATACTTTTGTTATGGCTATAAAGCTTTGATTCAGAAGCTGTCATAAAAATTTCTGTAAATGTAATAAACGGATTCGAAAATGAAGTTGGACTAATTTTAATGGATTCATATTGTTTTTATAGTGAAGCTGGATTTGAGATCATAAAAATTCAAATTCCAGTTTTATTTTGACTACACTCTTGATTCCAATTTTATCAGCAAATGAACATTTGTTTCCTTTAATTCCTGTTGGGCTTTCTAGTTTCGGCCCAATTATGTTTTATTTCTGTATTTGTTTTTTTTTTGTTTTTAAATTATATTTCGAAAAAATAGTGAAAAAATATTGAGAAGTAAGCAGAGCGCGAGAGTGGTCGTCTTCCTCGCCTTCTAGGTGACCGGAGAAACCCTAAGCATTACACCATTGTTTCTGAAATTTCAAGCTTCTTTAAGACAACTTAATCATCGGTAATAAAAGTTTTCTCTTGAGTTGATTTAGGGATTTTGTTTTTGTCTGAGTTCATTTTTGGGTCGATAATCTCCAAAGTTTCCATTTTTAGTTGGGTTTATTGTGTTTTTAACTGGGTTTTACTTTAGGACATAGCTGGGTGTGTCCGCTAATCATTTGATTTCGAGGGTTTTAGGTTTTGAGTTTCATTATTTAGGGTTTATCTGCTTTTTCCGCTTAAGAAGCCTTGACCTTCCTTTCTCTTCTCTAATTAGAGCTAGAGAGTATTTTTTGAAATGGATTTTTTTTAGAATCTTGAAATTTTGGAATTTTCTTTCTTTGAAAACTGTCCACTTAAGAAGCTTTATTGTTCCTTTATATTCTCTAATTAGAGCTTCTTAGAGTTACTTAAATCAGACACAAGAGCTTTTTTAAAATTTTATTCTTTGAATTTTCCTACAGGTTTGGCGTGGCCATGGCTGAAAGATAAGTTATAGTATTGTGTTACTGGAATGGTTGTATCAAGTATGGTCCTGATGGTGTTTACTATGAAGGACCAGCTCCTAAGAAGATTAGAGTCAAGCAAAAGACTCAGTTAAGTAGATTGTTGGATGGTCTTTACATAATAACTGGATTCGATAAGCAAAGATGGAAGCTTGATATAATCGGTAGGTACCCTGTAGTTTGTCCACCACATCTGTTGCGATATGTGCATCTTCCCGTGGTGAACGATAGCAGTTTGAAGACTATGCTTGAGGTTCCTAGTGTTCATCCTTCTATAAACACTGTGGAATTGTATTTAGAAGTTCAACCAACTTCCGATGATGTTATTGATCTTGCTGCTTGTTCGTATCCATTGGATAATCTTGGTAGTTCCTTGAAGAGGCACAGAACCCAACAGCCCCATGAAGCTGATTGTTATGTAGATACGGATATGACACATTCAGTTGTTAAGTTAGAGAGGGATAATGGGATAGAGGTGAATGTTGCCTTGGGAAATGGTTGCACTCATGGAGCTGGAGGTGGAGAATTGATGGATAATAACTCAGGTTTAGACGAGGTGGCGCAAGCGGTTAATTTGACAGGGGATAACGCAAATGCAGACAAGGATTTGAATGTGCCAGGCTTAGAGGCGTCGGCGAATGCAAGTGCTTCAAAACCGTGGTCTCTGTGCAACTTGTGGGTTGATGATCATGAATCTTCTGGAGTTTCAACATTGTTTCCTATGGCCATTCCACCGCCACCACCTCCAACTCACGTATCAAGTAAGTTCAAACGCATTAATTACTCCACGCACTAGTTGAAAGTTATATGGATTTGGACTGAACCAAACCAAACCAGACTTAGGATTTTGAGTGCATCACTGCTTACTAGTTATGTAGTTATGTTTTACTTTTCTCAGAAGTAGGATTAAATTGGTTTGGCTTAAATATATGGTACTGTCGTAACAAAAACATCGTGTTGCTGCTTTTGTTTGTGAAAATCAGTCATGTTTGATAGTTTTCTTTTGGTGAACCCCCCAAACAAAGAATGTTCGAATAATATGAATGCTAACATTTATAAGCATCAGGGAAACGGAAGGAGAGCTACACAAGTCCAAAGGCATCCTTTGAGAGGAATAAGCAGTCAAAATCTGCATCAATGAGGAAACCAGGTTTCGTTATCATCGAATTTTATATATCTTTCATTTAGACAGACAAATAGACAATCTTTATCTATGAGTCTTATTTTTCTGACACCATGTTTGTGTTATCTAGTAATTGAGAAAGACAGAACCAAGGAGCCTCCTCCTAGTGGTAAAGAAGAAGATATGGCCGAAGAGGAAGAAGAAACAGATGACGATGAAGAGAAATATGATGGTGAAGAGGAAGAAGATAGCGATGGAGAGGAAGGGAAAGAAGAAACAGATGGCGACAAAGAAGGAACTGTCCATGAGTCGCAATCAACAGGGGCAATGGTATGTAACATCGAATCAATTCTATTTGGTATGACTTGGTATAACGATTCTGTTTTTAAGTGTTTGACATAGAAAATAGTGTCAGTATAATGTATTTGAATTGTAGGATACGGAGATAGAAACTGAACCAATGCAACCATTGGAGATGTGGTTCCCTAAGAGTTATTATGGGACACGAATGGCATTTAAAACAAGGTGTAATGTTTGGAAGGCTGTGGCGAAATTAGAGAGTACACTTGAACCAGATGAATTGGAATGGTTCCATGAACACCCACAGTTTTGTCATTTCTTTCACATGCCGAAGGACAACAAGCACAAGATGATGGGCATGTGGATGCTCCTTCTCCGCATGGCCAAGACTCATAAGTGCAAGGAAGCTTGGTTTGTGGTCAACGGTGTTCCAATCAGGTATTCTCTGAGGGAACACGCGATGTTGTCTGGATTACATTGCCACGAGTATCCACCAAACTTTACAAAATTCGGAAGTTTGCAGTTTGTTGAGAAGCATTTCAAAACAGAAAAGGCAACCTATGAAGCAGTTGAGAAGAAGTTAGCGTCCATGAAACATTCTCCAGACATATTAAAGATGGCGGTATTGTACTTCCTATCGAGCGTAATCAAATGTAATGAAAAAGTAGGAGATGGGGCACATATGGTAGATGAGATATTTGTGAGAGCTGTTACTGATCTTGAGTGGTGCAAAACCTTCCCGTGGGGTCGATTTTCTTTTGATGACACCATGAGAGAGATCTTCCATATGAATGGCAAATTAAACGGAGTTGTCCAAAAATCATGGTGCTTTCCAAGTTTCATTATTCCTTTGGAGGTATTTATGAGTGTGATTTAATTATTTAGAGTATGCCCTTTGATTATGGGATTGTGTGATAATGTGATTATGTTAATATTTGCAGATTTTAGCGTTTGAAGCAATCCCTGTTTTGATGAAGAAATTCAGAGAAGAGGTTATAGGTGCCTCGCGTGACTGCCCTAGGATGTGTATAAGACCAAGTTCAAATCAATAAGTGGTTTTCAACTTTCTGAGATAAATGCCACACTTGGCAGCACAGAGGTTAGATTTATCGAAGGTATTTTTATCATTGGTCTTTTTAATCGTTGGTTAGATTTATCATTGGTCTATATGTCATATGATATTCAAAGTATTGTGGAAACAACGAGCTATGAGGCTTCTCTTATGTCACGAATCATGGATGAAGACATTAGTGAGGATTGTGATTATTCTGATGTTATTATTGACGCTTGGGAGAAACGTCTAATAGTTGAAAACAAAAAGATATGGTTTGAAGAGCTTTACAACAACAATGTGGATGGCCGGAAAGAAAATAAAAAGACTGTTGCTAAGGTGAAAAAGAAAAAAAATGTGGCTAAGGGGAAACAGAAAGAGAATGTGGCTAAAGGGAAACAGAAAGAGAATGTGGCTCAGCAGAAAAATGTGGATTTGAAGGAAATAATGGAAGCGGGATTCGAGCAACTCGGTGAGAAGCTGAAAAAGATGAACGACAAGGCTGAAAACTTTGAAACAAGACTCAAGCATGTGGAAAAATATTTTCCAACTCACGTATCAGGCAAGTCCAAACCCAATAACTACTCCTTGCACTAGTTGATAGTTAGATGGATTTGGATTGAACATAATCAAACCGGCCTTAGGATTTTGAGTGGATCACTGCTTACTGGTTATGTACTATCTATTACTTTTTTTCAGAAGTAGGATTAAACTGGTTTGGGTTATATATACGGTAGTGTCGTGTGCTGCTGCTTTTGATAGTGAAAATCAATCATGTTTGATAGTTTTCTTTATGGTGAACATTTAAAAGCCTCAAGGAAACGGAAGGAGAGCTACACAAGTCCAAAGGCATCCTCTGAGAGGAAGAAGACTGAGAAACCTACAAAGGAGCACTCAAAATGTGCATCCTCTATCTTTCATTTCGGCAGAAATGTTTTATTATCATCTTATTTATCGGGCTTCCGTTGTTTGTGTCATCTAGCAAAAGGAAAAGGGGAAGACAAAGCCAAGGAGACTCCTCCTAGTGATCAAGAGTTGAGAAATGCAATTGCTGGTATCTTGAAAGCAGTGAACTATAGAATGGTGAGGATTTGAACCATTGTTATAGAAATTTATACTCTTAGAAGATACAAATGTCTCTAACAGTAGCTTTGTTATTTGTGACAGACCTCCTTCACTGACATCTTCAAGGGACTTGGTATGATTTAAGATCAGATGTTATATTTTCTTTCCTTCACCGATGATTTCTTCTTTGATCGTTTAATCCGTTTTTTCGCAGCTGACAAGTTCGGAATCGACCTCACCCCAAGAAAGTCGTCTATAAAGTTGATGATCCAAGATGAGTTCACTATGATTTTAGAGGCCAATGACAAGGAAGCAGAAGAATAGAGAGTAGTAATGTTCACATAAATTAGGATTCATTCATGTCCACTTTAACAAACAGCCTTTGATTTTTAGGTTTCCTTTCTAGGAACTGAAAGTTAGTACCAGACTTAGGATTCATTAGCGGTTCATGTTTTGTATTGTGAATTTGTGATAGGAACTTCTATCCCATTTCTGGTTTAGGCAAATTTCGGTACAGCCATTAAGTTGAATTATCTTACTTTACAATTAAGGTCATTTGCTTAGAGACTTAGTTATATGTAATGCATTATGCCATTTTTCCAAACTAATCAATCATGTGTGTATTCTTAGAAAGTTTGTAATGACAAAACTTCCCTCAAATTGAAATCGAACCGGAAAGAATTGAGCCTCAAAATGAAATCGAACCGAATCGAAATGAAACACTAATAGGCTTTCTTGTTTTGGCCCAATTATTACTTTGACCAGTTTAAAGCTTAGAAATGACCAGAGTGTGAGAGTGGTCGTCTTCCACGGTGATCGGAGAATCGTTAATCTCCGATTTTCAGGTATGTTAGGGTTTATCTACGAGATAGTAAGTGTCGCCGGTTTAGGGTTTAAGTGTCATTGTTTCGGTGTTGTTAGGGTTTTCTTTCTTTAATGAGTTTCTCTGTTTCTGCCGCTTAGGAATTTTATCCTTGTTTTATGTTCTGATGTTGCATTTTAGGAATTTTTTAAATCCCAACATTTTGACATTTTTCTGTGGCAGGTTTGTTCTTCTCATGGATGAAAAAGAGGTTTTAGTGTTGTGTTACTGGAATGGTTGTATCAAGTATGGTCTTGATGGCGTTTACTATGAAGGGTCAACTCCTAAGAAGATCAGTGTCAAGCAAAAGACTAAATTGAGCAGATTAGTACAAGGGCTTTATCTAATTACTGGATTAGATAAGCAAAGAACAAAGCTTGATATAGTCGGTAGGTACCCTGTAGTTTTTTCACCACATCTGTTGAGGTATGTGCATCTTCCCGTGGTGAACGATAGTGGTTTGAAGACGATGCTTGAGGTTCCTAGCATTCATCCTTCTATAAACACTGTGGAGTTGTACTTGGAAGTTAAACCCATTTCTGATCATGATGATGTTATTAACTCCGCTGCTTGTTCATCGCGGCTGGATAGTCTCGGTAGTTCCTTGAAGAGGCAGAGAACAGGCCAGCCCCGAGAAGCTGATGGTAATGTAGATACGGTTGTGACACATCCAGTTGTTAAATTAGAGTGGGATAATGAGTTAGAGGTTCAGGGACTGCATAACAATAACGGGTTGATTGGAGATAATGCGAATGCTGACTTTGGAAATGGTAGCACTCATGGAGATGGAGGAATGACGGAGAATGTGCCAGCGGAGAACGGCAATCCAGACAAGGATTTGAATAAAGGAGTCGATTCAAGTGGTTCAAAACCGCAGTTTCTATCCAATTTGTGGGTTGATGATCATGAACTGCGTGTAGGGTTGTGTTTTAAAGATAGAGATGAGCTAAAGAAGGCGGTAGGCTGGTGCGCCATTAGAGGGCGACAAAAGTTGGTAGTAAAAGAGACTGAGAAGGACGAGTATATGTTTGAGTGCATCAGATGGAAATGCAATTGGTCGCTTCGGGCAGCAAGAATGGAAGAACACGGACTTGTTGAGATAACCGAGTTTATCAGTTCACATACTTGTTGTCTTACTCTTATAAGGCCAGATCATTTCGAGGTGAAATTTGCAGCAGAGGAGATTGAATGTTTGATAAGGGTACAACCCACACTAACAATTGATGAGTTGAACAAATGGTGGTTTGAGAAATATAGCTACGAGCTTGAATATTCAGAGATGCAGGCAGCTAAACAGGAAGTGATCAAAAATATTTATTGGGATTGGGATCAGAGTTTCAAAGTATTGCCCAAATTTATGGCTGCGTTACAATCATCTAATGGACTACTTGTGGACTTGCAGTACGATCTTTTTTCTAACCCTGAGTTTGCATCATTTCGTGGTTTGTTTTGGGCGTTTCCACAGTCCGTTGAAGGGTTTTCACACTGCAGACCTCTGATCTTAGTGGATGTCAAAGGCTTGAGAGGTAAGTACCCTATGAAATTGATGATTGCCTCGGGACTTGACGCGGACAATGGCTGTTTCCCGCTTGCCTTTGCGTTTACCAAAGAAGTGTCCTTGGATAGTTGGCGTTGGTTTCTCAGTGGAATCAGAGAGAAGGTAACACAAAGGAAAGAGCTTTGCCTCATCTCCAGTCCCCATCCGGACATACTCGCTGTCATTAATGAACCTGGCTCTCTGTGGAAAGAACCCTGGGCTTATCACAGGTTCTGTATTGATCACTTGAGCTCCCAGTTTCATCGCGTGTTCAAAAAGTCCCGGCTGAAGAACCTTGTGGTACAAGCTGGATTGGCGATGCAGCAAGATGTATTTGATTCTCACATGGAGATCATTAAAAAGGAGAGTCCAGAAGCTCGGAAATGGTTAGACCAAATGCCTCCACATCAGTGGGCTCTTGCTCATGATGGTGGTCGGAGAGGTGGATTCATGAAGCTATATAGAAAAGAGTTGTTTTCAATTTGTGAAAGCTTCCAGTCTCTTGATCTGCCACTAACAGCGACCACGTTGCTTCTTTTTGATGAGATGAGATCGTTTTTCCTCACGGAGCGTGATGATAGCAAAATGTAGGCTTAAGTGCAGCAATGTGTACACCATTCCTGTCATGGAAAAGCTTGAAGAGTTCAGGTCAGCTTCCATTGCGTACGTTATAATGCCGTTAGACAAAGTTGTGTTTCAGGTCACAAAGCCGTTAGGAAAGGACGGATGGATCGTTCGGCTGAGTGAAGAAGGCACTTGCAGTTGTGGAGAGTTTCAGTCGAAGAAGATTCCATGCCTGCACGCACTAGCGGTCTGCGAGAAGCTGAAAACCAACCCTTTGCAGTATGTAGACGACTGTTACACTCTTGAACGATCATGCAAAACTTACGCTGCTACTTTCAATTCTGTTCTGGAAGTATCAGCTTGGCCGGAAGCTTCTGGAGTTCCAACATTGTTTCCTCCAACCAAACAAAAAAAGATTCAGAACAAGAGCTAAAAGGTCAGAATTAGGATTCTGGTGTGGATTATCTTTTGTCAGTATATCTTTTGGCTTTTGGGAAGTAGGACTAATCCAGTTCGGGTTTATTTATGACACATTGTGTAACTCAAGCCGGTTCGTGAAAACCAAGCTAAATTTGGTAATTATTCCTCTGTGAACTGATTTAGTATGAACTTCGTCTTCAGTGAGATTTTGGTGTTTGTGATGTGTTTTGAAATATGAGAAAAGTTGCCAAAAATTGAACCGGTAGTGACCGGTTTGTTGCCATAAATTGAACCAATAATGTTCATCAAACCATTCTTAATTCCTGTAAAGTGGGCTTTCTTGTATCGGCCCAGTAGGATTACCAACTTTCAGAGAATCACTTTTCAATTTTTACATTTTGTAATTATTCAAAAAAAAAGCTGTAATTATAGTGAGAGTGGGGTTGTGTTCTGCCCTAACTACATCGCCGGAGAAATTTGGTATGCCATTTCTGAAAATCCAAGCTTACTTGTGACAATCAAGTAGTAGAGGTATGTAAGAAATTTATTATAGGTTGTTGTTCTCTCTTAGGGTTCCTTATACTTGGCGAGTATCAGAAACATGGGTTTGCCTTTTTAGGGTTTTTAGTTCTTCATTTGCGATTTGATTTTAGAGATTTTTAGGGTTTCAGTGTCATTGCTTATCATCTGCTTCTTCCGCTAGAAAAGCTTTATCTAATTAGAGTTATTTAAATCAGACACAGGGGTTTGCACTTTATGGATTTTTTATTTTAATTTTTCTTGTATGATTTTTGGATATAGGTTTGTTGTGGTCATGGCTGAAAGAGAGGTTATAGTATTGTGTTACTGGAATGGTTGTATCAAGTATGGTCCTGATGGTGTTTACTATGCAGGATCGAATCATAGAAAGATGAGTGTCAAGCAAAAGACTGAGTTTAGCAGATTAGTAGATGGTATTTATCTAATTACTGGATTTGATAAGAAGAAATCAAAGCTTGATATAATCGGTAGATACCCTGTAGTTGTTTCGAATCTGTTGAGGTATATACATCTTCCCGTGGTGAACGATACTAGTTTGGAGACTATGCTTGAGGTTCCAACGATTCATCCTTCTATAAACAGTGTGGAGTTGTATTTAGAAGTTAAACCAACTTGTAATGATGTTATGAACCCTGCTTCTTGTTCATCGCCACCATTGGAAAATTCCGGTAGTTCATTGAAGAGGCAGAGAACCCAACAGCCGCGAGAAGCCGATGGTTATGTAGATACGAATGTGACACATCCAGCTGTTGTTAAGTTGGAGAGGGATAATGGGTTAGAGGTTCAGGGAGTTGATAACAATTACGGGGAGGCCAATGCTGACTTTGGAAATGGTTGCAGTCACGGGGCAGTGGTGGATAAAAGTTCAGGTTCAGACGGGGTGACGCAGGCGGTTAATTTGACAGCAGATAGTGCAAATGCTGACAAGGATTTGAATGTGCCAGGCTTAGAGGCGTCGGCGAATACATGCTTAAATAAAGGTGTTGGTTCAGAACCCTTGTCTCTGTCCAATTTGTGGGTTGATGATCATGAATTGCGTGTAGGCTTGTGTTTTAAAGATAGAGATGAGTTGAAGAAGGCGGTGGACTGGTGCTCCATTAGAGGGCAGCAAAAGTGTCTTGTGCATGAGACCAAGAAAGATGAGTATGCGTTTGAGTGCTTCAGATCAAAATGCAATTGGTCGCTTTGTGCAGCTAAAATGGAAGAACACGGACTTGTTGAGATAACCAAGTTTATCGGTCCACATACTTGTTCTCCTACTTCTATAGGGCCAGATCAATTCGACTTGGAATTTGCAGCAGAGGAGATTGAATGCCTGATTAGGGTACAACCGACGCTAACAATTGATGAGTTGAACAATTGGTGGTTTGAAAAATATTGCTACAGGCTTGCAAAATTCGGTTACGACTTTGTAACTGCAGAGATGCAGGACGTGAAAGATAAAGCGATAAAGAAAATATATGGAGACTGGGATCAAAGTTTTAGATTATTACCGAAATTAATGGCTGCTTTGCATTCATCTAATGGGCTACTTGTGGACTGGCAATACGATCGTTCTCCTAATCCTGAATTTGCATCCTTCAGTGGCGTGTTTTGGGCGTTTCCTCAGTCCATTGAAGGGTTTAAACACTGCAGACCTCTGATTGAAGTGTACACCAAAGACTTGAATGATAAATACCCTGTGAAATTGATGATTGCCTACGGAGCTGACGCTGTCAGTAACTATTTCCCGCTTGCATTTGCGGTTACTAAAGAATTGTCCTCAGATAGTTGGCGTTGGTTTCTCACTGGAATCAGAGAGAAGGTAACACAAAGGAAAGAGCTTTGCCTCATTACCAGTCCCGACCCGGACATACTCACTGTTATTAATGAACCTGGCTCTCTGTGGAAAGAACCCTGGGCTTACCACATGTTCTCTCTAAATGATCTTTGCTCCGAGTTCTACGACATTTTTCGAAATGACTACCTGAGGGATCGTGTGAGACAAACTGGATCGGCGATGCAGCAGGATGTATTTGATTCCCTCATGGAGAACATTAAGAAGGAGAACCCAGAAGCTCGGAGATGGTTAGACCAAATGCCTCCACATAAATGGGCTCTTGCTCATGACGGTGGTCGGAGATACGGAACCATACGTACGAGTATAGAGAAAAAAATGTCAGGTGGTAAAAGCTTTCAGTCTGGTGGTATGACAGTAACAGCTTTTGCATTGCTTATGTTTGATGAGCTGAGAACAAATTTTCACCAGGGTCTTTGTGATAGCCGTAGTTGGCTTAATCAAGGAAATATGTACACCAAACCTGTCATGGACAAGCTTGAAGAGTTCAGGAGAGCTTACGTTACATACGTGGTAATGCCATTAGACAATAATGCGTTTAAGGTCACAACATGCTATCATAAAGATGGATGGATCGTTCAGCTGAGCGAATGCGCCTGCACGTGTGGGGAGTTTCAAGAGAACAAGTTTCCGTGTCTGCACGCTCTAGCGGTCTGCGATAAGCTGAAAATCAATCCATTACAGTATGTGGATGAATGTTACTCTCTTGAACGCTATTACAAAACTTACTCCGCTAAATTCGTTCCTGTTCCGGAGGTATCAACCTGGCCTGAATTTCCCGGAGTTCCAACATTGTTGCCTCCGGTCATTCCACCGACACCACCTCCAAATGTAGAACTAATCCTTGCAGAAAGAAGAAGAAGAGCTGAAGGTAAGATGTTTTGAATCTAGCCAGACCGGAATTAGGATTTCGCGTCGCTTATTGCTTACTGATTATGTAGTATCTTTTGATTTTCCGCAAGTAGGATTAAATCGGTTCAGGTTATATCGATATATCGATAGTTATGCATTCATATTACTCCTAACATCTAATTACTCCTGAATATCAGTTTGAATGAAAACTTAACTGAGACCCAATGTAAAACATAATTGTTCGCATTTTATGTTTCTAATTTCAATTCTGATCTCAGCCCTGAAACTTGCTTTGAAATTGGAGTTAGGAAATGTTAAAAGATGCAATGAAGATCCTTGCAACTATATGAGAAAAAAGGAAGATACATGTAACATGAACGTTATCAAAAATTCAGGGAACATTTCTTCCAAGATTCTTGTTAAATCTGTAACAATTATCATGGTTCAGGAAGTCACAACATTTGTTTGAAACACACTTGCAGCTAAAATAAACCGGTTTAATAGAACCAAACCAGACTTTGGGATTATTTTGCTTAATGGGCTTTCTCGTTTGGGCCCAATTGTACTTTTAAAGACCCGAGTGTGAGAGTAGAGTGAAAGTGGCGTCGTCTTCTACGGTGATCGGAGAAACGCTTTGAACCGGTGAAATTTCCGATTTACGTCGCCCTAAATCTGTAATCTCCGATTTTCAGGTATGGATTTATCCGCTTTATCCTTCCTTTCTGTTATCTGATTAGAGCTAGAGAGGAGTATCGTAGAACTTTGCATAATCGATTTTTTGTTAAACCTCTAATTTTTAGGATTCCTTAAAAATCAGAAAAAAATTGGTTTTCAATCTCAACATTTTTTTGACATTTTCTATGATTTTTGTATACAGGTTTTTTTTTGTGGTCATGGATGAAAAAGAGGTAATGGTGTTGTGTTACTGGAATGGTTGTATCAAGTATGGTCCTGATGGTGTTTACTATCAAGGATCAACTACTCAAAAGATCAGTATCAAGCAAAAGACTGAGTTTAGCAGATTGGTGGATGGTCTTTACCTAATTACTCGATTCGATAAGCAAATATCGAAGTTTCAAATATTCGGTAGGTTCCCTGTAGCTGTTTCGCCGAATCTGTTTACGTATGTACATCTTCCCGTGGTGAACGATACTAGTTTGGAGAAAATGCTCGAGGTTCCTAGGATTCATCCTTCTATAAACACTGTGGAATTGTATTTGGAAGTTAATCCGAGTTGTGATGATGTTAGTAACCCCGCTGCTTGTTCGTCGTCATTGGATAATCCCGGTGTTAAGTTAGAGACGGATAATGGGTTAGCGGTTCAGGGAGTGGATAACAATAACGGAGAGGATTTTGATTCTCGAGAAACAATGGCAATTTGGAATGCTCAGAATGAGGTTATAGATATGAACCGTGGCGAAAATGGCGAAAATGCTCAGATTGAGATGAATGGAGAAGTGAGATATTCGCAAGCACCAGAGCATAGTGCAGCTCAAGCTATACATAAGAGACGAAACAGAACTTCAATTGTTTGGAAAGATTTCCAATCTGTAGGGATTGAAGAAGATGGCAAAGAAAGGGAAAAGTGCGGCCGTTGTGGTACTGAGTTATTGATTGGTAAAAGACAGGGAACAAATCAGTTGAAGCGCCATTTAGAAAAATGTCGAAAGATGCCTCGGAAAGGAGATAGAAACTCGGGTTTAGAGGCGGCGGATAATGCAAAAGCAGAGAAGGGTTTGAATGTGCCAGGCTTAGAGCCTGCGGCGAATACATGTTTGAATAAAGGTGTTGGTTCAAGTGCTTCAAAACCGTGGTCTCTGTCCAATTTGTGGTTTGATGATCATGAATTGCTTGTAGGGTTGTGCTTTAAAGACATAGATGAACTAAAGAAGACGGTCGAGTGGTGCTCCATTAGAGGGCGGCAAAAGTGTGTAGGAAGAGAGACCGAGAAGGACAAATACGTATTTAAGTGCATCAGATGGAAATGCAATTGGTCGCTTTGGGCTGCTAGGATGGAAGAACACGGACTTGTTGAGATAACTAAATGCAGTGGTCCACATACTTGTTGTCCTATAGGGCGAGATAAATTCAACGTGGAATTTGCTGCAGAGGAGATTGAATGTCTGATCAGGGTACAACCTACACTAACAATTGATGAGTTGGGAACTTGGTGGCTTGAAAAGTTCGGCTACAATCTTGAAACTGCAGATATGAAGGCAGCGAAACAGGAAGTGATTAAGAAAATATATGGAGATTGGGATCAAAGTTTCAGATTATTACCGAAATTAATGGCCGCCTTACACTCATCTAATGGACTACTTGTGGAGTGGCAATACGATCGTTCTCCTAATCCTCAATTTGCATCTTTTGGTGGTGTGTTTTGGGCGTTCTCGCAGTCCATTGAAGGGTTTCGACATTGTAGACCTCTTATCGTAGTGGACTCCAAAGACTTGAACGGTAAGTACCCTATGAAATTGATGATTGCTTTGGGATTTGATGCTGACGATTACTATTTCCCGCTTGCCTTTGCGGTTACCAAAGAAGTGTCATCAGATAGTTGGCGTTGGTTTCTCAGTGGAATCAGAGATAAGGTAACACAAAGGCAAGGCCTTAGCATCATCTCCAGTCCCGACCCTGACATACTCGCTGCTATTAATGAACCTGGCTCTTTGTGGCAAGAACCATGGGCTTATCACAGGTTATCTCTTGATCATTTGAGCTCCCAATTCCACAACATTTTTCAAGATGTCTACCTGAAGAATCTTGTGGAAGAAGCTGGAATGGCAATGCAGCAGGATAAATTTGATTCCCACATGGAGACCATTAAAAAGAAGAACCCAAAAGCTCGGAGATGGTTAGACCAAATGCATCCACATCAGTGGGCTTTTGCCCATGACGGTGGTCGGAGATATGGTGTCATGACTATGAATACAGAGAAATTTTTTTGTGAAAGCTTTCCGTCTCCTGATCTCCCATTGACAGCGGTCACACTGCTTCTGTTTGATGAGCTGAGAATCAATTTTCACCAGGGTCTTTGTGATAGCCGTAGCGGGCTTAATCGTGGAGATATGTACACCAAACCTGTCATGGACAAGCTTGAAGAGTTCAGGACAGATTCCGTTACATATGTGGTAATGCCATTAGACAATAATGCATTTCAGGTCACAACACCGATACAAAAGGATGGATGGATCGTTCAGCTGAGCGAAGGCACCTGCACTTGTGGGGAGTTTCAAAAGAAGAAGTTCCCATGTCTGCACGCTCTAGCAGTTTGTGAGAAACTCAAAATCAACCCTTTGCAATGTGTAGACGACTGTTACACTCTTGAACGGTATCACAAAACGTACTCTGCCAAATTCAATCCTGTTCCAGAAGTCTCAACTTGGCCTGAAGCTTCTGGAGTTCCAACATTGTTTCCTCCGGTCATTCCACCATCACCACTTCGAACTCATGTATCAGGTAAGTCCAAATGCAATAACTACTCCTCACACTAGTCAGAAGAAGAGTTGAAATTTTGATGGATTTGGATTGAACCTAACCAAACCGGACTTAGGATTTTGCGTGGATCATTGCTTATTGATTGGTGATTATGGTAGTAGGATTAAAATGGGTTGGGTTATATACATATATATGGTAGTGTCGTAACAAAAACATCATGTTGCTGCGTTTGTTTGTGGAAACGAATCCTGTTTGATAGTTATCTTTTGGTGAACCCCCAAACGAAGAATGTTTCGCATAATTTGCATACTCATGTTCATAAGCATCAGGGAAACAGAAGGAGAGTGATACAAGTCCAAAGGCATTCTCTAAGAGGAATAAGACTGAGAAACCTACAAAGGAGCCGTCAAAATCTGCATCAATAAAGAAACCAGGTTTCATTATCATCAATTTTTATTTTATCTATCATTTAGACAAATTTTTTATGCTCTTACTTTCTTTGGCACCATGTTTTATGACTTGTTTATGTAAAAGGAAAAGGGAAAAGACAAGACCAAGGAGCCTCTTAGTGATAAAGAGTTGAGAGATGCAATTGCTGCTGATATCTTGAAATCGACGACCTTACCTCAAGAAAGTCATCTATAAAGGTGATGATTCAAGATGAGCTCAGCAACATGCCAGGCGATGAGTTGTAATGTTCAAATAAGCAGCTTGTTTGTGTATATGATCTAACATAAGTTTAAGTTCCTTAGGATTCATTCATGCCTTTTGATTTAGGTTTCCTTTCTAGTAAGAAGAAGAACTGTAATAGCGAACCATTAGGAAGATAAATATAACATGAACGTTGTCACAAGTGCAGTGAACATTGCTTCCAAGATTCTTGCCTCTTGTTATTATTATTATTCATGGGGTTATTATTATTCATGTACATATAAATAGATGGTTCAGGAAGTTACAACATTTGTTTGAAACACACCTGCAGCTAGAATACATAATGAAGATCAAAACTATATCACGCCAACGATAGACAGAAAACAGTATATGGTACAACAAAAATTACCCCCAAAGAGCGACGAGTCTCACCTACGCCGATGAGAGATTCTTCCTTTAGACCTCCTTCTACTGGTTGATTTCGATGTGGAAGAAGACGAAGCTGTGAGAGACGAGTTTCCAAACTTCTTGTCCTCATTAAAGGTCTTTTCCAGTGTCTCCATTATTTCCAAGTACCTTTGCTTCTTTTGTTGTCGTGTCTCTGGAGTGTCGTCTTCTCCGCAAGCCAGTTCTTGCAAGTCCTCACAGTCCATAATCTCATCGAGATACGCCGAACAGCGTGGGAAGAAGCGTCTCCCGATTTCCACTGATGATACACGGTAAAGTAAACAAGGTCAGACTTAGATTTTTTTAACTTATCTATTACAAGTGACAGGAGAGAATCCAAACCGGTTTTAGAAAGCTCTTTTAGTCTCCTCTGTTGCACTTCTATGATTTCGAAAGGCGATTTCTTTAGGTCTGGTGATGTTCTCTTTGCACCAGTGAGACGGTCAGGCTCGACGCTAGTCACTATAAAGTCACATTTTTCTTTGATTTGGGCGTTACGCATTGCAACTCGTGCTTCCATTGGAAAGATACGTTGAGCCATAGTAACTAAACAGTGAATACAAAGCATAATCATCATTAGTTCACTCGATTTCCTAACAAAGCACAAAGATTTCAATTCCAATGAGCGCCGAAGTAAATGAATTAGAGTTAAGGATACCTCTGTTTTCGAGATCGAGTAGCCTCATCTCCAATTCATCAACAGACACAGTAAGAGAAGGAGAAATATCTCCAGGAATAGGATCTCCTTTGTTTGCTTGCTCAAGAATCTGAACGCATACTCGGGCTTTGTGAGCAGGCTTGCATCGCTCCGGAACATTATTATACTCAGCCGCCATAGTGACTTGTTTCGCGATCAAGAGAGCGGTTCTACCTTCCGAAGATGTTTCTGAAACATTTGCCCCTTTTGTAACTAGGGATGCTATCAAAACCGGATCCTTCCTCATCGCAGCAACATGAAGCACCGTGTATCCTCTTGCATTTCTACGATTAACATCCGCACACTCCATGTTTATGAGTTCCGTCGCAGTGTTCACATCGCAATACGCAACAGCAAAGTGAAGGGCACACGCATCATCTAGACTCGTGTGTCTTTCTTCTAAAAGCAACTTGACTAGCTCAAGATCGTCCGAGTCAAGCGCCTTGAGTATTTTCGAAACATGTTTGTCTACTTCAGGCGACTCCAAACCGCGCTCTTTACGGATTTCGACTATTTCTTTCACAATGTGTTGCGGTAAAGACTTGTTAAGAGTCACTAAATCAACATCAGACATAACAATAATCTCTCTGCATCTATCAAATAGCTTCTTGCATGATTCACCACAGATATTAGCAAGCTTGAGTATCACCAATGTATCCTCAATCACAACTTTGTCTACAACATCTAGTAAATGCCTCTGAAAATGCAAATTCGAAATTCGAGTAAGAACATATGATATGAATGTAGCTTTCTCCGATCATGTTTTCATACCTGATAGAGAGTGACTAGCTCCGGAATCTCGAAGACGAACGCCAAATAGAGAACGTCCACCATGAAATCAACCGCCGGACGGCAAGCCACGTGGCGGCAATTCTCGTCTGCGCAATCGGAAACTCCTTTCGGCGGTGGTCTTACTCTTCCGCTGTAAACGTAAGCTAAAACCGCCACCACCGAATCGAACCCGACTTCGTAATCCTTCGCAATCTCCTTCAGCTCGAGTTTCACGGCGGTGGAATCGGAATTCTTTTTCTCCTTCTCCTTCTCCGCGGCTAAAGCGCGTCTGAAGAAAGGGCTTCTACCTGATAAAACGCAACGGTGGAAAGATACTTCTCTTCCGCCGGAGAGAACAAGCTTCCCGTCGCTGTAGAACGATTCCGGCGAGTCAAACACCGATTCGAGGCTGTTTGAGAGTAGCTGCAGCGCCGATACATCGGCTCCGGTGAGAAATTCGGCGGTTGGATAAACAATTGATGAATCGGCGTTATCAGGTGCGGCGGAGGCGAAGAAGCTAGTACTGCTTATGTTGCTGATTTCGTAAGAATCGGCGAATCCAGTAGCAATGGAGTCCATCAACCACAAAATTCGAGATCCGTAGAAACAAAAATCAACGAAGAAACCTAACCAGACGATTGGATTGAGATCGGAGACGAAGACCGTTGACGAACACACTAAGATAGCGAGAAGCCAAGTCAATGGTGGTGGAGAAGAGAGATGAAGCTACGACTGTAATTTCACGAGGACCGGTTAATTTCCTGGAAATGGTTTAAAAGTTGTAAAGAGATATTTTAATAATGGGCCCATATTTAAGTATGGGTCTAAAAGAATAAGTCTTATGCATTTGATATGTATTTTTAAAATATTAATATTTCAAGCTCTAAAATGTGTAATGGAATGGTTATCAAATTTTTTTTTTTTTTTTTTTTTGCTAAGAATGTTAATATTCATATATATGAAATGTTAGGGATTTACAAAATACCTAGAACAATGCTTCCTTGGCAAAAAGAAATAAAAAACAAGGAGAGCATAAGAGCTTATCTAAGAACTCCAATAATACTTATCGGAGTCAAAAGGACATAAAGTTAGAGCAGCTCCATCAGTGTAGAAATTTAAAAGGGTATCTGACAAATTTAATATTAGTATTTTCAATTTAATTTAATTATAAAGTTAAAAAAAAAAAAAAAACTGTACCAATCAAATTACTGCACGTGTAAAGAAAGTTTCTGAACCTGTTTCTCAAAACTCTCAAACAAGAACCTTCTCTTAATCTCTCTCATCCTTTTTTTTTTTTTTAATTGTGTTTTAATCTTCATAAACTCTCTTAAAACTCCTGATGGAAGATGGCCTTATAGAACTTTCTCCTAGATCTTCTTGAAGTGATGATTGTGCGGATGTCCCAGTCTATAGCTTGAAATATTGCTTGCGTGGTTAGAGCCATAGATGGAAAACAGTAGCTTGGGTCACGAGTCTTCTAAGAAGGGAGGGAGCAGTGGCTGCATTAGAGCTTGTCAAGCTCACCCCAAGATCTTAGCATGTGCTGAAGGAGTCAGCCTTGAGAAAATTAGCTGCCATACCTCTTGACTGAACTCGCAGAGAATAAGCAGATGGTCTCTTGTTTCCTCGAACTTGGAGCACAAACAACACTCATTGTTTGCTTGAAAGAAAAGTATACAATATGTTTTAGACTCTATGTTTTAATCTCTTTCACTTTGATAAAAGGAAACAACATAAATTTTTATTGAATAATTTATGTTACATGTCTTCACTTTGAACCATCGAATAATCCTTTAACGAAAGCAATATGCATAAGTGGTAAAAAAATAAGAAAAAACAAATAGCGACATATACTAAAAATGCAATTCCTTGGCTCTCCAATTTCGTCCTCGTAGTCATTGGATCTTCGTTTAAATTCAACTCTCACGAAATCAGAATAGAGATGGAAATAACTCATGGTGGAATAATACGAAGGAGAGAAATTTGGAGCCCTTATTTGTATATTCTGAGTTTCCTCGTTATTCATATTGTATAAGCAGAGTCCATCCACGTCAGCTAGCGTTACGACGTCGTTGCTTGAAAACCCCACAGTTTCGAGCCCTATATTTTTAATCTCTCTCACTTTGACCCATGAATTTCCAAAAGTGCTATTTAAAACCCATATTTCTTGATAATCCCCTCCTTTCTTCGATCTTGAACTAATAACTCCGAGCTTTCCTTCGTATCTTGCCAATTTCAGAGATCTATCTCTCGCTAGATTCTCAGGAACCTTGAAAATTGACCAAGTTTCGGTTTTGAAACTAAACCGGAACACATTGTTGTTGGTAGTTAACCAATGCAAAAACCCGTACGAAGCAACCGGTTTAGATTTTCTTGAAATAGTTAAGTCTTCTTCTGGGAATTCCACATTGGGTAATCTCTTCCATGCAAACGAATCCGAATCGAAAACTTCACAAACGAAAGTGGGATTGAAGTTGTACGCCCTATTTTCCTCCAAAGGCAAGTTTGAGAGCCTGATGATTTTATACCGGATAGGGTTAGATCCAATAACCATCAAACCGAGTGCGATTGTGAAATACCGGGTTTTGGGTCTTGGTATACGCAAGTACTGTTTTGTAGTTGGTTTGCAGACGATATACTCCGGTTCTCTTCCTCTAACCGGAAGATCATTAACACAAAGCAAGATCCCATTACTTGCATCGCAAGCTTCAATCTTTATTCTTCCTTGTGGTAGAAAATCGAGCGAGACTTTGGATTCAGGAGGAGTGTTTCCGAGATCTTTGACAAAACGGGAGCAAACGGCTAGTCTTTCGCGGTACTCGAGGAAGTAACCGGACACAGAATTGGTTCTTTGGAAATTGAGGTTGAGAAACGTAGAATCGTAGGTTCTTTTGTTACATTCTTTGTTTAGGGTTCTGAACTTTTGGACAACCGAATCAGGTAAGTGAGAAAGAATCTCGATGGTCATGTCTTGGTTCATCTCAAAAGAAGCCATAATCCTCGAAGTCGAGAAAGAGATTAGTAATCAAATCGATGAATTGTAAAAAGATGAATTTTGTAATTATCAAAGAGAGATAAGTTTGTTATTTGGATCAGTGGATTACTTACGAGAAGAAATAGGTGTATAAATAGGATTCTGTAATCCTATTTCATGTTTACAAACAAACAAACAAAAAGTAATCTTCTTTCCTTTTGTTTCATGATTTGGTAACTATTCCAATAGTTTCCTTTTTGTTATTTGTGGTATTTCCTAAACGTAAAAGTTAAATTCTTTTTGTTTGAATTGAATGTTTAATTTATTCAAACCAAAAACGCGTTTTTACAACAAGTGCATCAATTAGTTAAGATGAGCTAAACGTTGCGTTTCGAACCAAGCTGCACCAAATCTAACTTGAGAATCGACACTCGAGTAGAGATGGTTTCGGGTTTCGATAGTACCTTGACAAAAGTTGCATGTCCCATTAGCTCCAACAATCCACTTGAACGTGCAGTCCCCCGTTGATAATCGATCAAGGACTGCAAGCCATGTGTGAAAAGCGTATTTCGATATAGTGTACGCTTTTAAATTGAACCTCGGCTTATAAGCCATGTTTCCTTCGAACTGAACTTCGGCTGGAATTTATCTTTCTTACGTCACAAGTAAAACAAAAGTTTCTCTCCAATTTGCCATTTTATTTTTAAATATTTTAAGAATGCCATCGTAAATGAATATTACATTCTTAAATAATTCACACTATTTGAAAGTACTTTTGTGTACATATAATTCCTCTTTATTTTTTCTTATATGGATCGAGAATTACAACTTAAATATAAAAATCAATTCATTGTGATGGTTACCATTTTATCTAAACTTTCTCTGTGAAAAAACTAGAGGATAATTTACCGACAAAGGCCGGTTTACCGGTGAAGGTATAAATTATACAGTATAATATGTCTCTTTAGCATCGTCGTATAAGTGTGTTACCAGAGGGGGGAATCTGAGTATGATCTGTTCTTGGCAGAAAATGAAAAGACAAGTAGATGAGAATTTAAGAATGCCCGTGATTATTATTTGTGCAAAAAAAGGCTTCCTTGTATAGATTAGATTAGCTTAGAGAATACAAAAAATTGTGGCCTAGCCCACAAAGAAAAAGAAAAAAAAAGGAAATGCAGTATAGGATTCGGAAAACCTAGCCCCTTCTTCACTTTCTCCATCGGTTTCATCAGAAAAACCTAGGCGTTTCATATGGAGGAGGGCTATAGACTGGAGAAATGCTCCACATCAACCACCACCGATGCTGTGAAGACATTGAAGCGGAAGAAGAAGACATCTGTCAAGAAGGTCAGTGGTTTTGTGAACTTTCTAGGATCCTTGCTGTATTTGTTTGTTTGTTTATAGACAGCTGTTTTTCTTATGGCAGGAAACGAGAGTTGAGGAAATCTTTGGAAGAAGGGGAGGAGAATTTAGCAACAGATGAGGCCGGTCCACCGGTGAAGGTATATACGTCTCTTTAGTATCGTATAGTCTTGTTACGGGTTTTTGTTCATTTTTCTTGTATTCCTCCTTGGCCAGAAAATGAAAACATTGAGCATAGAGTTGGCTGACACTGTGATGCAAGTACCAACAAAGGCAGGCCCGTGGCTATGTATCCAAAAATGAAACCTTGGCATGTGGCCGTTTTTTATTTATTAAAAATTAGAGGCCTTTAATTTGTGTTTTAGTGTAAGTAGCAACATTATGGAGCCATCTTCTCATTTACCCCTTTTCTTTAAAACAAAATCTCTTATATCCCTTTTAAGTCTTCATGTCCCTCTATTTGTTGAAGTAATGGTGAATTCCGAAAATACCCTTAATGAAACCACAAACGCTCTGTTGTTTTTGTGAGGAAAGAGTAACATCATGTTGTTTTTATCAACTAAAAACGTCACACACTCCACACCTCTATATTGACATCGGGAAAACGAAATCGGAAACCGGGAAATCGAAATCGAGGTCGGGAAATCGAAATCGAGCATTCTTCATCCTCAATCGAGCTCGGGAAATCGAAATCGAGCATTCTTCATCCTCAATCGAGCTCGGGAAATCGAAATCGAGCATTCTTCATCCACAATCGAGCTCGGGAAGAAACTATTTCTTCATCCGTCCTCCGCCGTCGAGCTCTCCATCGCCGCCGGACCGCCGCCAGACCGCCGCCGGCACCGATTCATTGCTCTTAGGTTGGTATTGCTCAATCTAGATTGGGTTTAGCAAATTAGGGATTGATTGGACCTCATTTGGGTCATTATAGATGCACATTGGGTGTTTAAGTATGAATTATGGGTCGATTAGGGCTATTAAGAGGTAAGAAATGAATTTTAGTAGTTTAATCCTACTGAATTGGAAGTAGATTAAATCCCCATTTGTGTTCTTGCGATATGGTAAAAGTTGGTAAAACAAGTAAAATTGAAAATATTGTAAAACTGGTAAAACTGGTAAAACTGAGAATTAAGAGTGACTTTTTGTATGGTTTTTGACAGGATACGATGAGCAACGAAGTGGGCATATTCTTTAAATACCAAGGCCGCAATTATAGTATAATGTTCAATACATCAGTGAGGGAGATAACTTTGTCGATGGTGGAATCTAGGATATTGAAGAAGATTTCGTTAGATGAAAGAAGAGTTAAATTGGAATTGAGTTATTTTCCAGTGCTGATGGGAAGTGATGAGGAAAAATTATTCATTGAGGATGAGGAGGATATGGCTGTTTACCTAAGGTGTGCTGGTAAAGAGAACCGAAGATGTCTTTTGTACGTGGAGGTCATCGCTTCATCGGAACAGCCCGAGCAACTGTCGAGAGTAGAGAAAAGTTCTACTGGTATGAACTATGAACCAAATGACAAGGAAATCGGAGCTAATGCCATTGTTCCGTATGTAGGAAAAGAACAAGCAAAAGAACAACATCAGGCGATGGAGGATGATGATGATAGATCACGTGATGAATGTATGGACAACGGTATGGAGATATCGGATATGCGTGAGACATATATTGAGCCTCAGCCTGTTGTAGAATCTTGTCAGTTTATAGAGGAATGGGAAGACGGTTTGGGTTTGAGTGTGGGTCAAGAATTTAAAAATAGGAAGGCAGTACAAGAGGTGGTGGATAGAGGTGCATTTGCTAACAGTTTCGGTTATAGGATAATAAAGTCGGATAAGGTGCGATTAGTGCTAAAATGTCCTATAGAAAACTGTAAATGGGCTTTAAGAGCTGCAGTGGTTACAAACACAGAGATTTTCTCGATTAGAACGTACACGAAGATGCATACATGCTCTCGGGCTAGTCAGAGTACAAGTAACACGAAGAGGAAAGGCTCGGCCCGATTGGTTGCATCTTATTTGAATGAAAAGTATCCAGGACAAATGGATACTCCGAAGCCGAAAATTATCATGGGTATGGTTCAAAGAGATTTAGGTGTGCAGATATCATACTCCACAGCTCTGAGAGGTAAAAGTCTAGCTGTTCGTGATTTACGTGGTAGTCCCGAAGACAACTACAAGATGTTGTATCGTTATTTGTACGTGTTAGAGCAGGTCAATCCCGGTACGAAAACAAAGTTATTATTGGATGATGTGGGGAAATTCAAGTATCTATTCATAGCGTTGGGAGCTAGCATCGAAGGGTTCAAAGCGATGAGGAAAGTGATAATTGTGGATGCGACCTTTTTGAAGAACGGATTTGGTGGTGTGCTTGTTTTCGCCTCAGCCCAGGATCCTAATCGACACCATTATCCCATAGCGTTTGGTGTGCTCGATGGTGAGAAACTTCATAGTTGGACTTGGTTTTTTGAGATGCTGAAATCCGTTGTACCGGACTCTTCCGAATTGGTTTTTATGAGTGACAGAAATGCAAACCTCATCAGCGCCATAGAGAAACTGTATCCCCTGGCTCATCATGGGTTTTGTGTATGGCATTTGTCCCAAAATGTGAAAAATCATACTTCGGGCGCCAACAAAGACGTAATCGCATGGAGATTCATGGAGTGCAGCAGGATATACACGGTGAATGAGTTCGACCGTGCTTATGAGTCATTTAAGATGAGATATCCATCTGCGGCCAAGTATCTCGAGGAGAGTACCGTGAAAGAAAAATGGGCAAGGCCTTATTTTCCAGGTTGCAGATACAACCTAGACACAAGTAACGCCGTAGAATCTTTGAATAGCACGTTTAGGGACGCAAGGAAGTACCCCATAATACCCATGCTTGATACAATCATCAGAACATGTTCCCAGTGGTTTAATGAACACCGGAAGGAGGCCGCGGGTGGTACGGAAAGTAATAAACTGGTGCCTTTAGTGGAGAACTGGGTGCACGATACATGGCCTATTGCTGAGAAATTAATTGTTTCGGAGGTAAACAGTTTCGCGCTTGAATACGACGTCACCGGTAGCGACGGCAAATCTTATTTAGTGAACTTGAGGTCGAGAAGTTGCAGTTGTAGGTACTTCGATGTTCAGAAGTATCCTTGTGAGCACGGGATACGAGCATTCATTGCGTTTAAACAGAATGGTCCTAAAAATAGTGAAATCGGAGGACATGATATCCAATTAGAATTACATGAACTATGCTCCAAGTATTATTAGACCGAGGTGTGGGCGTTGGCATATTGTAGGACAATTTACTTAGTGCCGGATATGTCGGAATGGATTATCCCAGACCACATCAATGAGTTGTAGATCATACCTCCGGATCGCGTGAAGAAGAAGGGAAGAATGAAAACAAAGAGGTTTCCATCGGTTGGGGAAAGGCGACCAAGGACGCAAAACAAAAGGCGGCGAAGGCAAGGACTCCAATGGTTGCTATTTGGATTCGGTAGCCCTGTTTGATTGTATGGATTCGGTGGTAAAACTGAAAATCTTGGTTAAACTATTGTGTGGTAAAACTGGAAATCTTGGTTAAACTATGTGTAATAAAACTGGAAATCTTGGTTAAATCGATCATCATTTATTTATTTAATTCTTTTTGTTGTTTGTTTTTGAAGAAGAAAAAAATAAACGTTACAAATAGATCGAGTTAGAAAAAAGAATTAAATAAATAAATGATGATCGATTTAGGGAAAAAAAAAACAAGGATCGAATTGAAAAAAAACAAACAACAAAACAAAATATAATTACATTAGTTATTTTTTATTTTTTCTATTGTTATAAATAGTTATTTTTTCTTGTACTAACATGAAAACTATACATTTAGAATATTTGGGTCCATATCAAACAACCACACCAACAAATGACTTATACTTTTAAGATCAATATAGGAACAATAGACAAGTTAGAACGGTGAAATTACAAAAATGTAAAACTGGAACATATTAATGCACACAACAATTAGAATGATAGATTAAAGGAGGAAACTCAACTGTAAAACTACAAATTTAAAGTTTAAGAGTGGGTAAAACTGAATAAATTGAAAACAGCCAAAGTAAAACTATTTGGGACTTTCGTAAAACTAAAATGTTTGGTAAAACTATGTGTAATATTTGGGCGGCAAAACGAAAATTTCACCAAAATTTTTTGGCGCCAATACGAATAGAGACAAAAACGAATAGAGACAAAAACTTTTTTCTCTGACCATTTCTCCTTTCTCTCTGCCATTTCTCCTTTTTCTCTGACTTCCCATTTCGCCTTTTCCTTTAGAGAAAAAATACAACCATTTCATTTCGACTTTTTTATCTTTTAGTTCCCTCTCTCTCTACTCTACTTCTCTCATTTTCCAGTTTCCCTCTCTCTCTAATCTCTCTCATTTTCTCTAGTTCTCACCTTTTCCTTTATTTGCTCATCTCATGGACAAGATTTCTGAAACTGATCCGTGGTACACTGACATGAAGAGGTTTAAGAAGGAAGAGTAGAGAAGGAGGTTACTCGCCGATGGTTGTGATGGCATACCAACAAAGTGTCCATGCGGTGCTCCAATCGTTGTGGAGCCTTCACACCTCTCTGGATCTGATGTAGGAAGGAGGTACCTTATTTGCAGTGAATATGAGGTGAGTGATGTTGTTGATGTCAGTAGACATTTTTTTTTTTCTGGGTTCGGTCGTAAAACTGGAAATCTTGGAAAAACTATAGTGTGGTAAAACTGGAAATCTTGGAAAAACTAAAGTGTGGTAAAACTGGAAATCTTGGAAAAACTATAATGTGGTAAAACTGGAAATCTTGGTTAAACTATAGTGTGGTAAAACTGGCAATCTTGGTTAAACTATAGTGTGGTTAAACTATTATGTCTTCTTGTGTAGGAGGATAATGACCAACACCTTAAAAAACTTTGGGTTCATGGACTCGAAGAAGAAGTTACAAAGCTTCAAAATGAGAATGCAAAGCTCAAAGAGGAGTTGAAAGAGGTTGCAAAGCTTAAGGCTTAAAGCTCAAAGGTTTTTGGGTTTTAAGACTTATCTATGTATTTTAAGACTTATCTTCTAATGTCTTGTGTTTATGATGTAAGACTTATCTTCTAATATCTTTTGTTTGTGTTGTAAGACTTATATACTAATGTCGTGTGTTTGTAAGATTTATCTAAGCATGTTAGACTTTGAAAACAACATAGTTTTACATAGTTTTACAAAGTTTTACAAATTCAAAACAACATAGTTTTAACATACTTTTACAAATTCAAAACAACATAGTTTAAGCTTGTTCGAATTCAGATAAAACAACATTGTTTAAGCTTGTTTATCAAACCGAAACTCACCTACTCCAAAATCATGCTCCTCCTTCAAGTCATATATAAAAACCCTAACGCTTCCACCTTCAAGCATTCCTCTCACCACTCCTTTCCTCCAATTGTTCTCATAAAAAACTTTAACCTTATCCAGCAACTGTACCTAATCATACCAGAACCAACCAATCAAAAAAAGAACCAACCAAATCCAAACAAAACAACCAACCAAATGTTTGTGATGGCTTTACCAATGGTTGTGATGGCTCCTCCACAGCGGCTTTCCTTGACCTTGTCAATGGTCTATTCGGGTAATTGGCTACTTTGCCTCGGGGACGCTTACCACGCGTTATGCTGTCCCTATAATCATTGAGGGTCATTGTCTCCTCATTGGCTTCCTCATTGGCATCCTCCGTCCTATGAGCAGCAGCTGTTGTTGGTGGTTGGGCTTCAGTAGCCATCTCTTGTGCTTCCTCCTGCCTATCACCTTGATCTTGTTCATTTACCTGAAATAAAAAAAAAAACAATTAAAGTATAGTTCTACCAATTTTACCAGTTTTACCACAACACAGTTATTCCAAGTTTTACACTTTTACCTCATCTAACTTCTTGAACACATAACTTTCCACCTTCTTCATTCTCCCATCAAACTTGTGCAACTTCTTATTAACTGACTTGAACCCTAACTCCATTGCTTCCTTCATCCCCTTCATCCCTTCCACAAGTTGTGCCAAATCCTTCGCTTCTCCGGATGTTCCACCTTCTTCTTTCTCAACTTCTTCTTTGTCAGCTTCTTTTTCCTCTTCCACTCGGGCAGCCACGTCATCGTTGTACATTTCTGGAAAGAAGATTGTATTCCCTTGATTGTAACGGGTTATCTATTCGCGAACAACCGGATCGTCACAATCCTCGACATCGTCTTCTTGGAAGATTTGAGCAAGATCTACTTCTTCTGCACGCTTCAAGATGATGATGTTATGAATGCCCTGCGAATGTCAACAATTATGTTAAAAATTAAAAACAAAAAAACAACTCTAAATAATTTAAATGCGTAAAATAACTGACCTTAGTTGTACCAAGTTTTTCGTTGATCATTGAAAGAGGAAACCCTCTCATCCCACTCTTCTTGAACTTAAACCTGCACATCCTTGGACAACCACCGTCTGCCTCTGGAACTGGCTCGAGGAAAGTACTCCCCAAATCTGGAATTGCTTCAAACGCTAGCAGCTGCACAACACACTTATAGTTGAAATAGTTTCAATTATTCAAATGTTGCAACAATTACTTCCTAATTGTACATACCTCCAAAGGGATACAGAAACCGGGAATCGGCCTTAAAATGTCTTCCTCGACGACTCCGTTAAATTTATCCAGGAAGTGATACATCTGTTTCAGCATGTACTCAAAAGACAACCTCCCAAACGGATAACTCTTGCACAATTCAAGATCGTCAACAACTTTCAGGAAGAAATCGGGGATCGGTGTTGCATGCTTTCCACATTTTTCCTGAGCTATGATGATGCTGCAAAGAAAATACAACACAAGCATCCTCAGCCTATCTCTATTAGCTGGCATCCCATCTTCTAGCTTCTTCTTGACATCTTCATATCTGACTTTTTTTCTACCAAACTGCCTCCTCACATACTCCATGTCACCCAACTCATAGTTCACCTCATAATTTCTACAGTTTAATCCGGATATCAAGGCGTGCTCTCTCAGACCGTAACGGATAGGAACGCCATTAACCACGAACCACGCCTCCTTTTTCTTCTCAATGCGTGCGGTTCGGAGTAAAAGCATCCACATGCCTTGGAGCTTGTGACTGTGGTCCAAACCATGCTTTGGCAAGTGGAAGATGTGTTTGAACTGGGGATGGCTTGCAAACCAATTCTTCTCAACACGCGTAAGTGGAGGCTCCAAATTCTCCAGAGTTTTAGCAAACTCGTTGATGTAGCATCTCGTCGAGATCCTTATCTTTTTCTTGTACTCCGTTGGTTGGAAGTACATACTCAAAGGTCTCATAACCTCTGCTTCATCACCAGATCCCTGCATCAATCATTTTTACCAAGTTATTCCATTTACAAAGTTATCCAGTTTTACAGCACTCTTGTTTTACCAAGTTTTCCAGTTTCTCTTCACTTTTCCAGTTTCCAGTTTTCCAGTTACAGCATTCAAAGCCAACCTCTAAATTGACATGCTTTATTGATTAAATGTGTCAATTTCCTTGCAATAAAGATCAAATTGCACAAAAACAAACAAATTCCCTTACTAAAACGAACTATTTTTCCCAAGTTTTCTCTTGTTTTACCTAACTAAATGGAGAGGAATACTTACTAAATTCGCATCGGAGCTCTCATGTTCTTCCTCTTCTTCTTCAGTCTCTGTTCTCTCGTCTTCTTCACTTTCTTCTTGACTCGCTCCTTCCGTTTGCGCCTCTTCCTCCGCTACCGGTGGCACTACACTTTCTTCTTGGCTCGCTTCCGTTTGCGCCTCTTCCTCCGCTAACGGTTCCACTACTCTATCTGCCGACTTATGACTCTTCTTCCTCCCTTTAGGATTCATCCCCTTAGGAAAAATCATCTTCGGCGGCATCACAAACAAATGTAATATCTAAACCCTGCCAAATTGGAGAATTTATATCTAAACCCTAGAAGCGAATATGCAAGAGGAGATAAAAGGAGAAATTGACTGTCCTACCTTAGGAGAACTAAAATCTTCACCAGATTTAAGCGGAAGGGAGACAGAGGAGAAGGGAGAGAGGGAGTTGTCGAAGAGAAACGGAATCGTCGTGGGTTTGAATTGAGAGTAAAAAAAAATTCTCTGTAATGCGGTTTTTTTTTTTTACATTTTTCGGGTTTGACCCGTTTATTGGGTGGGTGGGTTGCTCGGGTGGGTATAACCCAGGTATAGGTTGTAATATAACAAATATGGGTTGGTTTTAGGGTAATTTTGCTATTTTTCGTATTAAAAATAAACTTAAAAGAAAATGAGTTTTATAAGGGGGATATATCAGCTTTGAGTTTGAGTTTTAGGGACAAACGAGCCGATTCCCCTCCAACATTATGTCCATTGTAAATATATATATATTTAAAAAATGCATTTAAGGTTGATTATCGATCTTACTTTTCTAATCATATTATGAACTAAAATCATAATCAGTTATTTTAACAGTCACATGAAATACATAAATAAGAAATTCACATGAAATACATAAATAAATTCAAAGTTCATTTCCGTGACATATAGGGTTAGATTGGTGAGATCTTTATAATCTTTAAACCACTTTTTAATTTGTACCGCTTTAGATTGTATCAATCACGAAAACTTTACCAAAAGTTTTACCAACCCTATTACACTAATCTTTATTTATAAAGATTTATCTCAAATCTTACTATGCTATAAAGCTTACCGCTCCAGCTTTTAAAAAAGCTAGGTTACCAATCGGACTCATAGACTTTTTCATTATACATATTTAGTCAAAAAAAGTAAAGGAAAAAAAGAAAAAAAAGAGCTTTGACTAAATTTCTATTCTCGGAGCCATCTCTTCTTTCGTCCATATCAACTCTCTCGTAATCAGAACAAAACGGGAAACAAATGTAATTGGCGAAGCCTTTATTTATTTGAATGCTTTTTGATTTCTCTGTGGGGAAAACGGTCATTTTAAACCTGACCTTTACATATTGCGCCAATTAAATCCCAACCTATCGACTGAGCCAATTAAGTTACTAACTTGTGTTGACTGACCAAAATCAGATATAAAATTAGTCAACTCTGATATCCGTTTATTGGCGTAACACGCCGTTTACTGTGGCCGTTAGTGTTAAACGACTGAGTTTAACATAAACAAAACCCACGACGTGAAAGAGACAAAATTCCCAATCTTCTTCTCAAATCCCTAAATTGAAAAAATCCCCAATTGTTCTTCTTCTTCTTCTTCTTCGTCGAGCTCTCTCGACATCAATCTTCTTCTTCCTTCTACTGTATCTCGGTCGATTATTCAATTCTGGTACCAAGATAAACTCAAATTCCCAAAAAATGTTTATGAAATCAAAAGGAACAAAACAAGATCGTGGGTTTCCATCAAAGTGTAATTGCGGTAATGATGTTCAGTTGTATACGTCGAAGACACAGGAGAATCCTGGTCGTCCTTTCTACCGGTGTGTAACAAAGTTAGATGTAAGTACTTCATTATTTTTTGTTCTCAATTTGACATGTTCTTGGAGAAACCTGATTTGTTGGTGTTGTTGTATTATTACAAGGACCATCTCAATAATGCAATCTGATTTTATTATTAGATGTAAGCACTTCGTGAATTTTGTTCTCAATAATTTTACTTGTTCTTAGAGAAATCTGATTTTTGTTGTTGTTCTTCTTGTTATACTATTAGAAGGATCATCTTTTTAAATGGGTCGAAGAATCGATGCGTGAAGAACTTGAAGATGCTTTGCCGAAAGTTGGTAACATTGAGACTGATTTGGACAAGGTGAAATCAGAGATTGAAGGTCTAAAAGATGTGATTTATGACTTGAAAGAAGAGGTAATGTGGAGCAAGACCGAAGTGATGAAGTGGAAACTGATCACCAAATCCGTTTGTGTATGTATGTGCCTTGTCTTCATTGTCATTGTCATTGCATATCAACTCTTCTGATTAAAGAACAATGTTGTTTGGAAGAGTGTAAGAGTTTATGTTGTTTGGAAGAGTTTATGAGTTTATGACATTTATGAGTTTAAGACCAAAACCAAAGACCAAATAATACATTAACTGTTTCGGTAAACAGACTCGATTAGATTGATCAATCTGACCATAGATTGATCAATTTAATTAAGTCTTCCTGTAGCAGCAAAACACTTGAAGTATTCATACCAAATTTCAACAGAAAGAAACAGAAAAACATATGTTATGTGGTTTCGAAACAAAAACAGAGACATAGTTTAAAACAGAGACATAGTTTGAAACAAAAACAGAGACATAGTTCAAAACAGAAAATACATAAATTGTTTTGAAGCAAAGAAAGAAACATAGTTAACAAAGAAAGAGACAGAGTTTAACATTTGAAATCATGTAGGTCTTTGTGATCCTTGTGAGGGTCCGATGTGTGATCCTTGTGAGAATGGCACTTGTGATCCTTGTGATGTTGCCATTTGGGATAAATCCTCAGTGTTTTCCTGCGATGAAATGAAGCAAAAATGTTTTAAATGATACATTGAAACAACAAGTAAAAGAAAGATAAAGAGTGAATCAAAATAAACCTGGTTCTTTCTTGGTCTTCCCCTTGGCCTCTTTGGTGGTGGAGGGACAGTCGGATGAGAACAACTGAGCTTGTTATGTCCTTCTTGTTTACAGTTTGAACAAGTCATTACAAGTTTACCACGAGGCAGCTTGGTCTTGCTTGAAGATGAAGCAGATTCAAACTGTGACTTTCTCCTAGCATGGCTAGATGGTCTACCAGGATTCCCTTTTCTATGTCCAGGTGGCAAGACTCCTAACCTATTCTGAGGAATCCACTTTATCTCACTTTCTACAGGTTGAATACTCTCCTTATAGGTGTTTCTCCAAGTTGCAGTTGTGTAAAAGTGAGAGACATAATCCATAACATGTTCCTTCTTTGCAGTGATAACACAAGTAGCATGAGGACATAGAATCCCAATCAATTGCCACTTTCCACATCCACATGTTTTCAGATTCATGTCCACACAAAAACAGTTACCATGAAGATCAACCTCATGACGATCTCCTGTAGCTAAATACCTAATGCAATCCTTAGCCTTAGTTTTAGCATCTTCTATTTCAATGTGTGCACTTTTTGTGAACCTTGTCTTCAACCTATTAGATATCCTATTTCTCTTGACAGTACGGCCCATAACTTGTCTCCTAATACTCTCTAGCATTTCTAGCAGAGGTTTTCTTCTTGGTTCACGAATGGTTCTATTGAAAGACTCATTCAAGTTGTTTAACACATCATTACAGTAGGAACCAACCCTAAAGTGTGCTCTAGACCATAACTCAGGAGAATGTTTTTGCAGAGAATCATACGCACCTTTATTAAACCTCATTAATGCATTCATATATGCATTATACTCTCCTTTGGTGTACGCCCTTGCTATTTTCCAGAATATACGCTCTAGTTCTTTGTCTGTGCTATCTCTCTTCCAATTTCCTAGGATGTGTCTAGCACACAGCCGATGTTCACCTTTAGGAAGAACATTATGAATTGCTTTCACCAAACCCTAAACAAATAACAACATACATAACTTGGTAAGTAACCATATTTAACACAACATAAGTAACAAGCAAAGAAAGTCAGAAGTTAACCTGTTGTTTGTCTGATATTACTGCAACATTACTGCCATCATCAAGTCTTAGCTCATTCCTGATATGCCTCACAAACCAATCCCAATTATCATCATTTTCAATTTCCACTACTGCCCATGCAATGGGAACAATCCGGTTATCTCCATCTCTTCCAACTGCAGCTAATAGGTGCCCTTTTATATCCCACTTCAGAAAAGCACCATCCAATCCTATGATGGGTCTACAATTCTTCAACCAAGCCTCTCTTTGTGCTTTGAAGCACACAAATATACGATGAAACCTCTGCTTGCTTCCCACAGTTGGTCCTGGAACTGTCTCAATTTCCAATGTAGTTCCAGGATTAGATTTCCATATCTCAGCTTGATAATCCCAAATCTTTGAGAAATGAGCTTCATGTGTTGCTTGTCTTCTCTTAAACACGATCGTCTTTGCTTTTCGACATTGATCTTCTGTCACAATCATATTGTAGCTTCTCTTGATCTCATCAACCATCTCACGAGGAAGAAACTTTGGATTAACTCTCAACCTTTCCTCAAATAAGTCTGCAATTGTTTTTCTCTTCAATAACTTTGAATAACCCGATTGGACACAACAATGCTCATTCACAAACGTCTTAATCTGGAGCTTGTGTTTTTTCCTCTCATATGAGCAGTAGATTTTCCAAGGACACTTATCAACTTTGTCAGAACAAACCGCACTACATTTCATTCTATTAGATAAAAAGATCTTGATGTCGTATCCAGTTTTAAGAGAATACCTAAGTAATGCTGACTTGAATTCATATGAGTCGTTGAATGTTTTACCTAATGCTAGAATAGCATCTGGATCTTCGTCATTTTCCCTACGCACATCTTCCTCTATATCATCTTCATCTTCCTCTGACAATGGATCTGGAATCTTCTCGTCATCCCTAATATCGTCTGCACTATCATCATCACTGTCCTGTGCATCCCTCCTAACATCTTCTCCAAATCTAGAAGCTAAGATCGAACTAACTTCTTCTTCAGTAGGTACGACCTCAGGCGCCTCAGTCTCCTCATTCGCATCATCCACATCATCATCATCCTCGTGATTTTCATTCTCCTCTAATTCATCATCAGCATCATCATCAACAATGGGGCAATCATCATCGGGAACATCGGCGGCCGTTACATCTTCATCGGGCACAACGGTGGCTGTCACATCTGCATCAATTCTTCTGAGAAATTCTTCAACAGTTGCGTTAGATCGACCACGTCGTGCTGCAAGTTTTTTAGGTCTCATCTCTCTGAATAATCGATCGAAATAAAGTAGAAAGAAGAAGGAGATTGATTTCAAGAATGGTCGACGACGAAGAAGAAGAGAAATTGATTTTAGGGATTTGAGATTTTGTTTATGTTAAACTCAGTCGTTTAACACTAACGGCCACAGTAAACGGCGTGTTACGCCAATAAACGGATATCAGAGTTGACTAATTTTATATCTGATTTTGGTCAGTCAACACAAGTTAGTAACTTAATTGGCTCAGTCGATAGGTTGGGATTTAATTGGCGCAATACGTAAAGGTCAGGTTTAAAATGACCGTTTTCCCTTTCTCTGTGTTGTAGAAACAAACACGATCCCTACTATTCAGCGTTACGACGTCGTTGCTTGGAGTCCACAAAACATTATGTCTTGACCCCAAGTTTTTCATATCTTTCACTTTTACCCACGACTTTTCAAAACTGCTCTTTAAAACCCATAACCGGTTAAATCCCTCCCCATAACCGGAATAACACCTAGCTTCCCTTCGTATCTGACCAATTTTGGACAAACACCAAAGTTTGGAGTTTGGAAGAAAGACCAAGTTTTGGTTTTGAGACAGAACCGGATCACATTGTCACCCGCAGATAACCAATGCAAGAATCCAGAAGCTTGTACCGGTTCTGAAAAACTAAGACCGTCGTTTTTTGGTAGACGCAATTTTTTCAGTCTCTTCCATATAAACGAATCAGAATCGAAAACTTCACATGCGAACGTTCTACGACTCCGATTCGCACACGGTAACCAAGAGAGCCTAAGTATTTTATGCCGGAAAGGGTTTAATCCGATGACCGCTAAACCAAACGAGATACTGAGATTCTGCATTATTGGTTCCGGTATAATCTGGTAAGTGAGAAAGAATCTCGATGGTCATGTCTTGGTTCATCTCAAAAGAAGCCATAATCCTCGAAGTCGAGAAAGAGACTAGTAATTAGATCAATTAATTGTAAAAATATGAATTTTCTAGGTATCAAAGAGAGATTATTTTGCTATGTGGATCAGTGGATTCCTTACGAGAAAAAAATGGTGCATAAATAGGATTTTCTAATCCTATTTCGTGTTGACAAACAAACAATAAAGGAAATCTTATTTCCCTTTGTTTCATCATGATTTGGTTACTATTCCAACAATTTCCTTTTCATTATTTGTGGTATTTCCTATTTTTTGTTTGAATTAAGAGCATCAATTACTTAAGATGAGATCAACATTGCGTTTCGAACCAAGTTGCTCCAAATCTAACTTGAGAATCGACACTCGAATAGAGGTGGTTTCGGGTTTCGATAGTATCTTGACAAAAGGTGCATTTCCTATTAGCTCCAACGTTCCACTTGAGTCCCCGTTGATCATGAACTTAAAGCCATGTGTGAAAATTGTATTTGTATTTCTATATAGAGTGTACCCTTTTAAATTGAACCTCGGCTGGTATCTATAAGCCATGTTTCCTTCGAATTGAACTTTGGCGGTAATTTATCGTCTTTCTTACGTCACAATTAAAACTGTAACAGCAGTTTCTCGCCAATTTGCCATTTTCTTTCTAAATACTTTAAGAATTCCATCGATTTTAAAAACTTTGTGGATGAAACATTCGAGGTTGAAATATTCGTTATCGTATTTAATTGCATATATCTCACAAATTACCAAGATTCTAAAATAGACACCAAAAGGAATGATATTATTCATTAGCGCATCAATAGAAACTGAAAAATAATTTGGGTCATTAAATCATCATTGTTCACCTCACTTGTTCCGTGTTAATCATTAATTATATTTTTTTTATAATTTAATTGTTTAGAAGAAAATAATGGGTGATTTTGTAGTGTGTTTTTAAACTTTTGTTTGCAGTATGTTGTTATTCACTTCTATTTGGGTTAGTCTAAAACCCCCATGTACAATCTTCTCGCGGACTCTCAATAGTGAAAATCCCCGAGTTGTGGAAAAAAGGTTGGAAGCACTACAAGAAATTTGATTATTAATGGCGTACCGAAAACGCTATGTATCGTATCGATAGCGTTTAGTTAAACGCTCTGACATCGCACGCGATAAAAAATCTGGCACTTTCGGTAGCGTTTTTTATGTACGCTATGTTATATATCGTATCGATAGCGTTTAGTTAAACGCTCTGACATCGCACGCGATAAAAAATCTGGGACTTTTGGTAGCGTTTTTTTATGTGCGCTATGTTATATATTTTATTCATAGCGTTTTATTTTCTGCAGTAGTTAATGTTACAATAGCGTTTATTTTGTAATATGAATTACTTATATAATAGCATTTTTGAGTTGACATCTATATAATAAACATTGCTTTCTCAAAATGTTATCTATTTGTTATACATAGCAATGTTTATATGTTATAATTTCGTTTTATATTTATGGATTCTAGTTTTGTGATAATATTAATTTAATAATTTAAATGCATTACTGAAATAAAAAAAAGATTATAAACTGAAAATAGAATGATTACCATTGAGGATTACAAAACATTGTTCATAAATTAATCCACATACACCTCAAATACAAAAGACATGATAAAGACATAACATTCAAACTCAACTAACATTTAGATTCACATGATTAAGACAAAACCTTCACTAATATCTTCAGGTCCTTAGTCTCGACAATGACCCTTGCCCTTTGAGGATTCTCCCTCTTCTTGTTTCACCCGGTTCAATGCAGCTAAGAGTTCTTGGTTTCTAAGCCTCTGTTCTTCCTTTTGGAGGTTCTTGACAAGTCTTTGGAATTCAGGTTCGATGTCTTCTTCCGGAACGCGTGTCAAGAATCCCATAGCTTTCCTGTATTGTTTTTCTGTGAGCTCCACCACATCTTCTTCCATTTCATCTACTTGTTGTGGCTCAGATTGGAGCTCTGGTCTGATTCCTCTTGCTGGGAGTCCGCAGATTATGCCTTTCCTTGCTTCCATTTCTGAATCAAAATGTTAAACAACTGAACTAAGTTATAAATTTCGAAGACAATGAACAATTGAATTAACAGCAGAACAAAAATGTGAATTACCTTTGTGATAATGGAGGGAAAGATTCTTCCTGGTACCTGTTTCGATTGAAAAAAAGAAATGATCAATTGTCATTGAACTATCCAAATGAATTCATATATGAAACTATCATAAATCATTAAAAGAAATAGTACTTGTGACCTAACCTTCTCGGTGGCTGCTTCTAGAGTGCTCGGAATCGAATCGGATTCCTGAAGAAAAACCCTAACTGACTTAGTATTGATATAATGGTTTTTGGATACGTAGATATAGAAGAGCTTAAGTGCGATTGTATACCTGGGAAACGAATCGTTCCAGAGAGACAAACCCTAATATACATTGAAATTCATGAAATAGTGAGAAAGCGATTGTGCGAAAGATAGAAATATAGAGAGGAGCGATTGTGCGATTGTACCTTGCAAACGGCGAAGAATAAGAAATGGCGACAGAAGAAACCTAAATCAAAGTGAGAAATATAAGGTTAGAGAGCGATTGTAAGAAAGATACACAAATTGTAGGGGTTTAGGAATTTACCTTACGCATACCGACGGATTTAAACGAAAGCCACGAGATAGATCGATGAACAGACGAGAGACATCGACGAAGGCGAAAACCCTAGATTGGTCTGAGTGAGAAAATATGTTCGAAGGGAGTTCGAAGGTGGAGTTAACCTTGTCGAAGGTTTTTAATTGGTTTTGTTAACAAGTAGATGAAACGGAAGAAGATGATACATGGCTAGGATGGAAAATTATGAATCTAACAGAAAATTAGAGTTTTGGAAGTGAAGATGGAGAAGGAGAGAGGCGAATCGCCTGGTAAAGAGTGGGAAAGATGAAAAATTAGGGTTAATTAGATTTGGTGATCATGAGATCTGGTAAAGAGAAAGAAGTTAGAGCGATAGAAGTGAGATGAGAAATTGTTTTTGTCCGTTGATTTTAGCCAGATCAACGGTGAGTAATAAAAGAGGTGTGATCCATATCTCTATGGCTTAGCCAATGAGAATCTAGCTTTTTTTTGCATTTTAAACATGTTCAATGTGTTACACATTTTTTTTCCTTTTATTTTGTAGATTAATTTTGCAATATGTGGTAAAGGTAAAGGAAGACAAACTATATATCCTAATAATTTTTACAATTTTTTTGATAATATATATATGTTACTTTCAATCAACTTCATTTGCAAAAAAAGTTATATGTTCGTTTATTAGTTTTGATTTAATGTTTATGTTTTAGTATAAATTGTGTGGGTTAGAGTTCATCATTTAGGGTTTGGGATAGTTGGTGTTTAGAATTTAGAAAGTGATTAAATCTGTTTCGCATTTGTTTTGATAAGAGTTGTCTTTGGATTTTAAATTTATATTGATTATATAATATGTTTTCATTTTAGAGTTTAGGGTTTACAAAATGATTATACTAGAAACTTTTTATGAGTGTTTAAAACTCCCTAAACCTCAAATCTTATCCTAGCTAGTATCAAAAGAATATTAATAATAATTAGGAAAATTTCTATTTTCAAACCCTATACCCTAAACCTCAAATATTTCAAACCCTATACCCTAAACCTCAAACCCTATACCCTAAACCTCAAATCTTATACCCTAAACCTCAAATCTTATGTCCTTTCTATTTTTTTTTGTGAATTTTAATTCTTAGTTATATATTCTATTTTTTTGGTTTTTTCTTGGTTTTGGACAGCAATAAACATACTTAGAAAGAAAAATTATACAGAACAAAGGACTGAAGAAAGGTTTTAAAAACTGCATATGTTAACACACATTGCAATCCTCATATTCAAAGACAAAGAAAAAGATAAGAAGTTCATTATTCCAAGACTTAGACAAGTAAAAACAACATCAGGTAAAAACAAGTTTGTCGTTGGGCCATGCAACTATTGTCCCTAAAGTATCTTCAATGTATTCAACTTCCGCACTTGGTTTCCAGACTCTGGCCTTTCCAATCCTTACCACTTGAACCCATACCTTGCTAGCATCGGGCCCTAAGGGGACAAAGTGTACTTTGTCTTCCGGATTGGATGGAAGGACTTTACCTTCTGCAATGATCTCTCCTGAGTTGTCCATGTCCAACAGCTTGCACTTCTCTTTGCAATTGTTCTGCTTTTGACCTGATGAGCTGTTATTGATGCTGCAGCTTCTACTCTACAACTCACAACAAAATTAAATTCCATAAGGCAATCAAAAAAAACTCAGACACAACATCTTCAATTCCATAAGTGAAATTGTAGTCACAGAATCATACCCCAGGTGATGTTCCTTTCTGTGATGATGTTTCAGGTGATGATGCTACAGGGGATGATCGTCTTCCAGGTGGAGTACTCAACTGAATCTTGTGAATAGGCCAAGCAACATACTCTTGAAGTGCATGCTCCATCAAGTACATGTCAGAAGTTGGTCTCCATAGATAAGCATCTTTCTTAACCACCTTAAGAACCTTTACCATTGCAGCTCCGGGACCAATAGGAATATTGTTGACCATTTCCTTCGGATCAGTAGAACACATATGACCCACAACAACTATCACATCCTCCGAATTCCAATCATAAATTGTGATTGTATCAAATAATGCCTAAGCGAGTCACAATTAAATGTATATATCAGAACAGATCATGCATAAGTTATACAATTTCATAATCAAAATGAAAAGAAGAATTACCGAGGAAGCAGAAGTTTGGTTTTCAGTTAGGGTCGGGGAGTTATCCAAAATGAGCTTATCAGCTGGCCATGCTATTTTTATTCCCACAGCTTGACCAAGTTTTTCAACAGTATTGGTTGGCCTCCATACAAATGCATCTTCTTTCGCTACATACTTTACAATCACAGCTGCAGCACCAGGACCAAGTGGTATACGACCAACCTTGTACGATGGCTCAGAGGAGCAAAACTCTCCTTCACCAATAATAACATCATCTATTGAAAACCAATCCAATATCTGACACCTTATAACTACCTGGCTACAATTACTATTCAAGTCCAAGCTAGTAAGATCATCAGGCTGTTGACAGAAGAGTGAAAGTGGACTTGTTAAATCATTTAAATTGGATTCATCAAGCATATGAGCATAAGAGACACTAACCGTCTTCCCTTTGACCAAATCTCGAATTTGATTCTGCAAAGTCTGAAGCTTATTAACCATTTCAGCCTGGTTTTTTTCTAACTTCTGCACATGTGCATCTCTTGCTTGAAGGAATGCCAGATTTGTTGCAGTGACTCCTCTGCCCATCCCTCTTACCCTTCCATGTCTATCTCTTCCTAACACCTGACTCACAACATCCTCTTTGATGCTAGTGCTAGCTGTGGATGACATTTCATTGTCAATTGTTTTTATTTGTTCCTGACAGTATAAAAGCGACAGAGTTAGTATAATCAAATCAATTGTCTCACAACACTAGATACCTTATTATATTCATCACTTACAATTGTATCCGCAAATTCAGGTCTCACTGGTCTCCCATCTGAATGAGTGTGTCCTGCTACCCATACTGAGCTCCTACTCACCTTGCTGGGGTCTGAACTTTTTTTTCTTCTGCCAATAACAAAGCCACATAAGGTAGGCGCCTACATACAGAAAGATACTTAAACATATATACCATTTCATCAGCTAAGCGAATCATTCCTTTACGACTGGTGGTGTGTGGAATCTGGGCCTTTCTCATCTTCCTAAACCTTTCACTTACACCCTACATATAGCAACTTACAATCAATGAATGCTTTATCACACATAAACGTACATTAGAGTTGTAAATACATTACCTCAAATTCATCATCAGTTTTCTTTTTAACCCAAGATTTCCATGCTGTTGTAGATTCGATATTACTTGGTTTCAGCTCACCCACTTGTTTCTTACTTGTCTTACGTACCTCAGCGAGAAGCCTAGACTTAGAACTCCTCAACAAACTACCCATCTGGTTGAAAACAGCATCTTTTTGCCACTCCTCAGTTAAATTGAACCTTCCCTATAAACTCAGACAAACATAAGCAATAGAATATTACTTGGCCGAACATGAAATATAACAAATGTAATTGAGAGTCAAATTTCATAATTTACCTGAATCTCATCCCACATTATGTCGGCTATCGACTTATCCAAGTATCTCCAGTCATTAAGAGTGACTGGCACATACTCTCTGACCAGAGGACCAAGGAAAGATGAAAGCAAGACTGATCCTTTACCCACATGTTTACCAAGAGAATTCCATTCAACTTCGACCTTTTCTTCATGCTGTTTAGCAACTCTACACATCTTCGTAGGTCCTCTGCCTTTCCTTTTCTTGGCTTGTGTTGGTTGCACAGTTTCCTCACGTGTCTGTGCTTCTCCAGTATTTGGTTGCACAGTTTCCTCATGTGGCTGCACTTGTTCATTATTTGGTTGCACAGTTTCCTCTTCATTCTGCTTCTCGACTTCCTCTTCTTCGTGCTCATTAAGCTGAGTATCCTCTTCCACCTGCTTATCTTCTGCGTGTTCATTAAGCTGAGTATCCTCTTCCACCTGCTTCTCTTCTTCGTCAATGTGAGGACGTTTCTTAGGCAGATTAGTTGCATGACCCTTACCACGTCTGCTGACCAACTTTGCTGCAGGGACCGGGGAGATGCCTAGTTGACGGTTACTGCGTCTTTGAATGACCTGATCCACTTTCTTGGACATTTTCAATCACCTGAAATACACTTAAATGATCAACTACACTATATATATATATATATATGAAAACACCAATACCCTAATCCTAACTATACAGTATACTAATCCTAGCCCTTTTATTCCGCTAGTAAGATCCCCTCACAATCTTCTCTATCAAAAAAACTCTCATCGTCAGAAGACTCGTTCCCCAAATCTCCACTTTCCAGAAAACTCTGATGTGCAACAACAAACTCTTCCTCTGTCTCAAGCTCATGATATCCCCTTGGAGGAGCTCTCATCACTACTGACCAACCTGAAGAGTCATCATCTCTTGAATAGAACACTTGTTTCGCCTGCGAAGCCAAAATGTAAGGATCTTGGCAATACACAGATTGGTTAACATTCAGATTCACAAGTGTGAATCCTTCTTCTTCTTTGACACCATTCCCTTTGTTGGCCCACTTACACCTGAATAGAGGAATCTCAAACTTGTGGTAATCTAGCAAAATGATTTGCTGTATTACTCCATAGTAGACAACCATGTCCGCCATATGTTTATTGTCTCTGGCACTAGCTCTACACATGGTAAAAGCCTCATAAGTAACTCCACTATTCTGAGTCTTGCGCATTAAGTCCTCAGTGTGGTATCTCTGCCCGTTTATTACAAATCCCTTATATGTTTGAGCTACATTCCGTGGTCCATGAGCCAACCATTTCAATTTATCCGAATGTTCATTTGAGCTATGAGGGATCTACAAAAACAATATCAACACCATGAAATAACGCCACAGCCAGATGGAAAATAGAATTATAATGTGTTATTACAGGAGCTAACCTTTGCTTTGACCCATTGGGAGAACCTCTCTGTATGTAATTTCCATAACAGAGTCTCATTATTAGAACATCTTACGTCCTTCAGCTGCAGTTCCTCCAAATGCATACTAGGACAAAATATCATAAAGTTAGTTTAAACCTTGAATAAAACCATAAGTAAATAGAAAAAACCATAAGTAAATAAAAGGGATAAACTTACTCCACATATGGATTCATCATTGCCATATTCAGTAGCACATATCGATGCGCTATCTCACGCTCTTTATCAGTTAAGACAACTTGAGGGGCCTTCTGGAATGGGCGGCCTTCAATGCTGCTGCCATCAAACTCAACATCTTCATTACGGTTTACTGTTTCCTGAACTGGTACTGAATTTTTTAGAAACTCCATGCAGAATGCAATACACTCCCCAGCCAAATACCCTTCAGCCATACACGCTTCTGGCCTTGCAAAGTTCTTCAAATAAGCCTTCAGTGTTTTCATATACCTGTAACGCAAACAGAGAAGCATATACTTTGTTAGTCAACTCTACCATTCAACACAACTAAGATAATATAGCATCAGACAATATGAGTACCTTTCAAATGGGTACATCCACCTGAAGTGAACAGGTCCACCCAAACAAGCCTCCCTTGCTAGATGTATTGGCAGATGGAACATTATATCAAACATGGAGGGAGGGAAATATCTTTCTAGTTCGCAAAATGTCTCAATACACTCAGCTTCCAGTAATATCAGCTTCTCAGGATCTAGAACTCTCTGACACAACCTGTTGAAGAAGTTGCAGAGTCTAATCACTGCAATCCTAGGACCATTAGGTAGCAATTTTCGCAAAGCAACTGGTAGGAGGTTTTGTAGAAGCACATGATGATCGTGTGACTTCAATCCACCAATAGTAGGAGGATCTACGGAAACACAGTTGGAGATATTAGAGGAATAACCGTCAGGACCTCTGAATAAGCTTAACCTCTTGCAGAACTTAGCTTTTTCATCCTTTTTCAACCAATAAGCAGCTGGAGGCACGAAATTTCTTTTCCCTCCTTCCTGAATGTGTAACTTATGTCTAATCCCCATATCTTTCCTTGCTTTAAACCCATCTTTTGACTTAGCGGATTGCATCAACAAAGCCAATATAGCATCAGAAACGTTCTTCTCCACGTGCATGACATCAATGTTGTGACGTACCGGCATCTCCTACAAATAATTTGAAAAGAAGAAGAATTAGTTCCAAATAATAGTGAAATGAACAAAATTTATTAACAATAGATGTTACAGAGAAAGCACATACCTTCCAGTAAGGCAAGTCAAAGAGGATGGACCTTTTCTTCCACCTCCAATTTTCATTGTCTTCTTCATATTCATCATTCGATAGCTCATCATCTTCACATATAGCCTTCCTCTTTCTTTTTCCTTTTTTGTCTATACACTTACCAAACTCATTTTTGAAATCCTTGAGCATTTCAAAAATCTCAACTCCAGTTTGAACTCTACTTGCACTACCTGTCTCTATGGTATTATCAAACAATTTCTTTCTTCTTCTGTAAGGGTGATCAGGTTTGAGCCTCTTTCTATTCCCCAAATACACATGCTTACGACAGAATTTCAACCATTTATAGGGTGTGCCCTTCCCACATACGTTACACGCCTATTTCCCTTTAACTTTACATCCTGCCAAGGACCCTAAAGCTGGATAATCCGTTATACTCCACAGTAATATTGCTCTAAGTGTGAAATTCTCCCTCGTGAATGAATCATAGACAACAATACCTTCACGCCACAGATCCTGTAGATCTTCTATCAACGGAGCCAAGTAAACATCAATGTTGTTACTCGGAGCAGTTGGCCCAGGGATCAAAAGGGTGAGCATAATGTTCTCTGCCTTCATACACAATGTTGGATGCATATTGTAGTTCACTAACAAAACCGGCCATGTGCTATACTTCGTGTTCTGAATGGCGAAAGGATTCATCCCATCTGTGGAAAGACCGAGGCGGAGGTTTCTTGGTTCAGCAGCAAACTCAGGCCACTTATCATTAACTTTGGCCCATGTTAATGAGTCAACTGGATGCTTCATTATACCATCTGAACTTGCATTGTTGTAATGCCACCTCAACTCTTCAGCCACTCTTTTGGATCTAAACATTATCCTCAATTTGTCTTTTATAGGAAAGTACCTAAGAACCTTAGTTGGGATCCCCGTCTTCTCTTGCCCAGTGTTCTTATCTCTTTCCCATCTTGACATATTACATCTTGGACAACTTTCCATCGCTGCGTACTGATTCCTATAGAGGATACAGTCGTTACTGCATGCATGAATCATGTCATATCCAAACCCAAACACTTTCAGGAACTTCTTCATCTCATCTGTTGATCGAGGGAGAACATTTTCCTTAGGAAGAATCTGATGAACCATCCTCAGCAGCTGATCAAAATAATTCTCCGACATACCACTCTTCACTTTAATCCTGTAAAGCCCCATGATTGCAGATATCTTTGTGTAGTTAGGACAATTTGGGTACAGAGGATGTTCAGCATCTTCTAGCTTCTTCCTGAACTCATCTTCTTCTCTACCAACTTCACCTTTAAGATCTTCACTGTGGCTTTCGGGCTGTGAATCACCATCAAAGAAGGCTGTCCTAATCAAATCATAAGCTTCACACTCAGACCTCGGATCTTCAGATGGCTTATCAGTTCTAATATCCCCATGCTTTCTCCAACAAGATTTTCTCTTGTATTTCTCATCCATGCCCCTAATAACTAGATGATCTAGCACTGTATCTGTCGCCTGATGACACAAATTCCGGCAATCTATGCATGGACATAAGATGACAAATGGGTTACCCAAACTTGTAGCTGATGCATGCACAAACTGAGTTGCTCCTTTCTGATACTCAAGGCTAGCCCTGTCACCAGAAAACATCGAAAACTTTAATAGAAATCTGCAGAAATGTTTAACTTGACAAAGCAATGTAAACAAGGAAAAGATGCATACCTTGGATGCCAAACGCAATTCTTTTCCATCTTACAACGTAACAACACCCCAGCTCCACATACACTCACATTAAACCATACCAATCAACAAAAGTTTCTCTAGAAACAAACAAATTTCAGTCGAAAAGATAATTACTCACCAGATTATTTTCGATGCTCCTTTGTTCTATTACAGATCTGAAGTTTTGTAAACCGAAATTGGCTGCAAAATCACGAGCTTCGATTAAAGTTTGTAAGAAATTGATATAAGCAAACACAAAATCAAAGAATACTCCGAAAATTTTACATACCTTTAACCAGATTTACACCGATAATATACCTTCGATGTAAATCTCTCTGCAAAACAAAAAAACATAAACGAATTAAGCAAGAATAATTGAGATCTATCTGTATCTTCGTAATAAACGACAATAAAGGTATAAGAAATTTACCTTCGTGTCTGGGATATTTTATAGAACCAGAGATTTCGAACCAACTCAGAGGAAGATTAGGGTTTTCTTCGGCTAGACATGCACAAATCGAGTGAAAGATTGAGAAATTGACTGATACGAAATTGGTTGAAAGCTAGAGAAAGAGGAGGATTTGGAGCTTAAAAATGGATCTCGTTTTTCAGACAATTTTTTTTTGGGTTTTTAGCAAACAAGAGGGAAAACGAAATTTGGTCCCGCTCAACGTATCCATGGCGGTTTGGCTCGATTTTCATACGCCACAGCTAAAAAGTTTTGGCCGCGTTTTGTTTTTTGTAACACACGCACAACCATAGCGTTTTGATTTTAAAAAACGCTATCTTTAATACACGGTTCCCTCAAAGATAGCATAACCACTAAAAACGCTATCCTTTTATGCAATCAATAATCAAATTTCTTGTAGTGAAGGAGAATTGTAGTAGAAAAAGACACTAAAATAAAAACATGAAAGTAAAAGTCGATGATCCTCATAATAAAATCATGTATGTTACATACATGATTTCATACATGATTTTCTTTTGAGGATCATCTACAGAACTCTTTTGTTTCTCTTGCGCTACGTTTTTCAGACACTACTAGAAAATATGTCTATAGCCACGGAACACCCACGCTTATTCCGTGGCTAACACAAAATAGCAACGAAAAAACCCACGAAAAAGAAGCGTGGCAAAAACCCACGATCTAGCCACTTACGAACCCGTGGCTAGTACCAATATAGCCACGCAGTAGCCACGAAAAAGATGTGTGGCTATATAGCCACATACTTACCATGTATTTTTCCGTGGTTGCTTGAAATAGCCACGATTTAGCCACACAATTTCCGTGGCTATAGCCAAATATATATATATATATATATATATATAACCACGAACGAGTTACCTATTTTTCCGTGGCTGTTGTGTATTAGCCACGAATTAGCCACGAATTTTCCGTGGCTAGCCCAAAGATATTTTTAAAGCCATCGATTGATGAGATGTGAGTGTGAGTGATGGACAATACAAGTTAAAGTAAATATATTCGAATTTCCCACGGAAAAAATCGTGGCTAATTCGTGGCTTTGTTTGTGATAAAATCGAATCATCGTCGCTTAAGCTCATTTTACAAACCAGAGAAAAGAAAAAAACGAAAATGACTAATTTCTTTCAGTCTAGAGAGTGGATGAATCGACGTTTAGATTCTGAGAGTAATTGTATTTCAGATGAGTTCATAGATGGGATTAACGAGTTTATTGAGTTTGCTTGTAATCAACCATCTTATCAAGAGCAACGCACTTTGCTATGTCCTTGTGCACGGTGTAGGAACGTGAAGTCGCGTGGGAGTCGGACGGTCCAAAAACATCTATTTTTATATGGATTCAAAGGAAATTATTATGTTTGGACGAGCCATGGAGAAAATTGTTATGATGTTGGCGAATCATCGGGAGTTAATCATTTGGCAGTTGAAGATGAAACGTTGGATGATCGTAGTACTAATATTCAAGTTCCGGTCGATACTTACGAGTATGTTCAAGATGGAGATGTTCACATGGCCCAAGGTGATGCAATCAACATTCCTGAGACTATGCCTGAAATAATTCACGAGGAGCCATACCATGATAAGGTTTTTCACGCGTTTGAGGAAGCTAATCAACCTATGTACGACGGGTGTGATGAAGGAATTTCGCAATTATATGTGGCATCACGTATGATGAATTCAAAGACGGATCATAATTTGTCAGAAGCATGCGTAGACGAGTTATCACAAACATTCAAAGATTGTTTGCCGAAACCAAATACAGCTCCTGCATCGTATTACGAGACGAAGAAGTTGACTCGAGCGCTGGGACTACCATCATTTAAAATTGATGTGTGCGAAGATAATTGCATGCTTTTTTGGAAAGGGGAAGATCGTGATCTAATGCGTTGTCGATTTTGTGGAAAAGACAGATATCACCCGAACAATGGCAAAAGAAAAAATAAAGCTAAGCCGAGAATGTTTTATCTACCAATTGCAGATCGGCTAAAACGACTCTACCAATTAAAGACGACAGCATCCCATATGTGATGGCACGCCGAACATATTTCTCCAGGAGGAGAAATGCAACACCCATCAGATGGAGCAGCATGGAAGCATTTCCAACATGTATATCCTACCTTTGCTTCTAAAAGTTGCAATATTTACCTAGGCTTATCAACAGATGGATTTAGCCCAATTGGTATGAACGGCGAGGCACATTCAGTTTGGCCTGTGATAGTTACTCCTTATAATTTACCCCCTGGGATGTGCATGAAAAGAGAGTATTTCTTTTTATCGATACTAGTTCCCGGTCCAAAACATCCAAAGAAAAGCCTAGATATTTATTTGCAGCCGTTGATAGAAGAACTACAAGTTTTATGGAAGGACGGGGTGGATGCATATGATGTATCGAGATGTGAACAGTTCAAGGTGCGAGCTGCGTTGATGTGGACAATCAGCGATTTTCCAGCATATGGAATGCTGTCTGGGTGGATGACGCATGGCCGTTTAGCATGTCCGTACTGTCTAGATAACACAAAATCATTCTGGTTGCCATATGGAAGGAAACACAGCTGGTTTGATTGTCATCGAATGTTTTTGCCTGAAGATCATCCTTACAGGCAAAACCGAAAAGCATTTAGAGGGGGAAAAAATGACGGATACTCCACCACCGTGGCTGAACGGTGAGGAAATTCTACGGGAAAGAATAAACAGCATTCGAGATCTGTATAAAACTGTGGATTGTGGAGGAAACGGACACGACAAGCCTGCTCAAAATATTACTGGGTATGGAGATTATCATAATTGGGTGAAGAAGAGTATATTTTGGGAATTACCATACTGGGAAGAACTTCTTCTACGACATAATCTTGACTTCATGCACATAGAGAAGAATTTCTTCGATAATCTCATAAATACATTGTTGAATGTTCCGGGAAGGACTAAAGATAATGTTAAATCACGGATGGATCTACCAGAGTTTTGTAGAAGAAAGGATTTGGAGCTTCAAGATGGTAGGGGGCCTGTGCCAATCTTTAGATTATCAAAAGAAGCAAGAAAAGTGTTTCTCTTGTGGTTGAAAAACATGGTTAAATTTCCTGATGGATATGCTTCAAAGTTTAGTCGATGTGTGGACGAAAACAATTGGAAATTATCGGGTTTGAAAAGTCATGATTGTCACGTAATAATGCAGCAACTCCTTTCATTTGCGTTTGCGGAACTCCTTCCAAAAATGTTCACAAGGTGATTTCAGGTAATTTATGATTAATTTAAATTTTTAGTATTTATTTTAGTTGAAATTACTTTAAATAACTCTAACTATATATGCAGAAATTGCCCTCTTCTTCCGGGGTATCTCAGCGAAGACATTGAGAACCGAAGATATTACTGTTTTGAAAGAAAATATCGCAGTGAAGCTTTGCAATCTTGAAAAAATATTTCCTCCGTCGTTCTTTGATGTAATGGAACATCTTCCGGTGCATTTGCCACAGGGGCTACCTTGGCAATTATAGTTCTTGGGACGATTTCTATCTCGTATTTACCAAAGGTCATACTCCAAGAACCAACAACCGTTTTTAGATCAAAATTAATGATATTAATCCAAGAACCTACAGCTATTGGGGGTTTAATAGCATGAAATTTCTTCTTAGGGAAAGACGCCTTGATCTTTTCTCCCTAAAAGTTTAAGTATTATTAGTATAGATACAGAAAGCTAAAGAATGAACATATAGTAATGTTACAATGTTTAGATTACCTTACTATCAACAAAGATTATGTCGTAAAGAGTGTTACACCGAGAAGAGCTGGTAGAGATTCTCAATATCCTAACAACGATACGCCAACGCTGCAAGTACGGAGATAAATCGGACACATAATAAAAAGGTGCATTATAGGGTAGATTGAATAGGTAAGTCATGATTGCGATGGAAACACCACAAGTGAAATCATGGAAGGTATGTGTACCATATAAATATACTTTTCGTATTTACATAAATATCTATTAATCAGAAAAGAATATTTACAAAATATATAACACAATAGAATATTTACAAAAATTGAAATAGTATTTATCTTTATAAAAATTCCTTTTGGTAATAGTTAGTAATTATCATCGTAATTTTAAATATATATGAGTTACAATATATAGTATTTACAAATTCATAAGAATAAACTATATCATTGTACACAGTTTAAAATAATACCCTCCTTAAAGATCGTATACACACTATCTAAATTAGTATTTATACTCGTACATAGATTTACAATTTTAACTAGTGTTCATTAAAAGACTATATCTTACTTAGAACATTTACAAATTTTTTATCATAGCAGAATAATTGGGAAACATCAAATATTATTAATCCTAACATTTTATAATTTGGTTAAAATTAATAATTTTAATCGATACTTAATAATATTTATGAGATATAATATAACACACTATCTTTTATTTATAATATCTAAGTTGAATTGCAAAACTAACTATTTTAACTGATGTTTAGACTATAAGGCTATTCAGCAATGCCATCGATTATAAAGAGATAAGGAAGAATAAATTAGCAAAATCCCAAATCTTCATAAAATAAGCATTAACTGATCATAGAGATAATGATATGTTTTAAATTCAAAACGGAATACAATGATAATTAATAGCAGAGGTTAAACAATACGTGGCGAAGGTCTTCTTGGAAGCCTGTAATACGAACCAAGACAATTGTTAGACAACATTGGATATATATCAAACATCTAAAAAAACAACACATAGCTAACAACATTACCTTTCCATAAAATTCCGAACGTGTGAACAATTTCCATCTAATACGATTCTAGTTGGATGTGTAGACACGATAACCCTCTTACCTACAAAATAATAATATTTAGGTTCATAGATTGGGATAAATAACACATATATAGTTATTTAATTATGTATCATACCTTGGTAATTATAGACCATACCCCATCTAATAACACATATAGGTGTACAATTGGCACAATTCCTCCAAGCGCAATAAAACTGAAATGCCATCGATCCTCTTAGTCTAATGGTCATAATCTCGTTGCTATAATTTCGACAGTTTAAACATATATATTAGGAAACTTTTTTAATCAAATCTGATAAAGCCAAGGAGATATTTACAATCAGGAGAAATACCTTGTATCTCGAATATCAAACGAAATTTCTTGATACACATGATCTCCATCAGAATTGGAAATTTCAATAACATCATCAGCTTCATCATTGAAAGCAATATTATCGTCATAACGACGATGAGATTGCACCACATAATCGTTTAGACCAGTTTCTTCTACGTGTTTCAAAGGAGTTTGAAAGATGTGCTCCTCCAAAATACCAGACGACCTCACGGCAACGATTTCTCCGATCAAATCTATTAAATTTAGTTTTAAATATATCATGAATTACGTTTTGAATAACTAAAACAAACTAATTTTTGTATACACTTACCAACTAAATTATGATCACCATATGATCCACCAAGAACGGATTGATAGTCAACAAAATCACAAAAACAGAGTTCAAACGGGCAGACCAAGGTATGGATTTTGGTAATATGTAAGAAGCTTATTGTCCATTTATGGACAAACGGCAGACCCAGACTATCAGAACTATCGATGTAAAAGTCAGTTAAATGAAGCCATACATCAGGTGAGATTTGAGTTTTAAAAATTTGAAGCGATACACCTTGTATAGATGCATATATTTTTTTCCCCTAGCAAATAAAAGATAATCGAGAATTTGTAAGATAAGTAACATAGTAAGAACACTATGTAGATCAAAATACTAAAATTTATTGCAACTAACATGTTCATCACATAATAACAAATTTTGTGTTATCCGACCATCACTCGTTAGGCGAGACCAAATTTGCAGAATCTTCACATAAATATTATAGGTGACCACACCAGATGCATCATATGCAGATGATAATTCTGATAAAGTTAAATAAGAAGAAGATGTGTACATGACGTGTTTACGATGAATTACACCTAATTCAATAATGTAAATCGAGGCATATTTATAACACATCTGGTTCAATTTGATATAAAAAAATTTATAAGGAAATATATTTTGATTAATAAAGTAAATCTTTCATAATAATATTTTAGCCAATAACACAATTTCATAATAAACAGGCCAAAAGTATCTTAATCCAACCAAAATTTCCTTGTACACGTACACTAAATCTCCTTAAAATATCGTGGTCAATTTAGTGTAAATCCGAGTCCCGGGTAAGTAATTACCGAGTGAATTGATGTAAAAGCATTGAATAAAGGAAATTGCATACGAAAATACTAACTAATTTATATTTTTTTAAAAAGGAAATAATCCTCTATAAATTTGGAACCCTCTGATATTCTGGTTCACAACCCCTCGTTTCCTTTTTCTATAATATTTCATAACCTCTGATATTCGTATAACCGTTCCTTATCTTCTTCTCGTGGTGAATCAATGGCTGCCCCTCACGTTAACACGATTTCTTCCCTGAACAGAGACATAGTTACTGGCGTGTATGTGTCAAGACACTACGAAAGTGGCACGAGCCATCGGTGGGATCCGGGCACACCCTAGAACTGATATTATGCGATACAGAGGTTTGTTTTTATCCTCAACCCTTTTAATAATTTATCAACAATTTTCACATAATGGAACGAATATAACATATGAAGATCTAATCTATTGAAATATGTATTTCAAGTAATTAAGATTTAAAAGGCAAGGGTAGAACGCATGTTGAGTCAAATCGACTATACGTACTGACAAAATATTAGAATTAAGTGGTATGCTTATATTTTATTGTTCATGTACCGTAGATCTATCTTAGTTTTTAGAAAATATGGATTTCAATGAACCTGTGTTATTTTATCACCCAAATGGACTAAACATGTGGACTATAAACAAAGGATGATATCCAACGTATATGTAAACTACGTGTGTTTATAATTTGTAAAATTCAGGGAACAATGATCCATGCTTCGGTACCTAGCAGCCAGGCCAAACGTTTTGATAAGGAGTTGCCAGAGATGGAATGGCGAGAGATTTATTCCTTCAATGTGGTCTATGCCTACGGTGTTTCGAACATCATTCGTCATAGAAATTACAAGCAAATTTATCACACGGATTATGAATATTCGTATTTATCACACGGATTATGAATATTCGTCGTAGGTGAATTTAAAAAATGTGAATGAATTTTCAAAATTGTAAGAAAATTTATACTCAAACTAAACATAAGGTAAACATAACATAACGATAAATATGAGTATAAATATAAAACAAAACTTTACAAATATACGGCAAATATATTATTATAAATATAAATATCGCTAATGTATAAAATGCTAAGTCTAAATATAAATATCGCCAAGGTATATAGATATATATATATATCGAATGACCGAGGAAATACTCAAAGTAATTAAATAGGGCATTATTAATTGATCCATAAATATATCGTAAAAATTACAATACGATAAAGTGCAATTAAGAAACCCAAAATCAAGTAAGATATAATAACAAAAGACCAATTAAATTTAAAAATTGCTGAAATAAAATTTATGAATCAGAGTGGCTTAACTCTGTTGGGAATGTCCTGAAATCAGACTTGTAATCACTCTAGTGATAGTTGTTGTGTCGAGATTAGACATTCATATGATACTAGGTGGTCATAATGTTTTGCTAGAAACCAATGATGATCAATGAGTTATGAACTCATTGCTAGTATTATATGATCCTTCAGGGTCACACACCTAAGCAATTGGATTCACTTTAGGGGAATGATCATTAATGTAATGATCTAAATGATGTGTATTTGATACACATTATTTAGGAGATTTTAGAACGTGTCGATCGACACAGCCATAGTGTGTCGCTCGACGCGAGGCCTGAACCGAAATAAAGATTTCGGTTTAATGACTCGATTCTAACCGGTTCGTTTACTGGTTCAATTAGGTTTTTCGCATGCCTATAAATAGGTTATAGGGCACGAAAATCAGAGCAGAGTTTTACACACAGCCGCTTCTGAAATTCCTGATTTCCCGAGAGATCCGTTCCAGGCACTAGCATCCCTGCCGGATTCCTATTTGCGTGAGTGTGGATCAACTGCAGAGGCACAGCGTTTGAGGTGCTGCTAATCTCGAATCCCTGAAACAATTCCGCTGCAAACTCCAGGTATATTCGAGATCTGTTCTTATAAAGTGTTGTTTACAAACCCTAGATCCTAGGAAAAGGAACTGCAACTTAGGTGGATTAATAGAGATTAATCTGGATAACCTAGTATAAATTCCTACAGTGGTATCAGAGCCTTAGGGTTTAACAACTTGGTATATATGAACTGTAAAATGATCTGATCAAATGATATTAGCGAAAAACGTTTTCTGTAAATTTTTGTTCATGATCGATCTGATAATTAATCGTGTCGATCGACACAATGGTTGTGTCGCTCGACACGATCGGCTCTGTGGTTTTATTTGAAAGCCCTAGTCGTGTCGATCGACACAACAGTTGTGTCGCTCGACACGAACAAGTCTGCCTTGCGATTTGATAAACCGGTTCAATTGGATTGAACCGGTTATCGTGCTTGGTTAGAAAATCGATTAAACCGATTAATTTCGGTCTGTTGCGATTTGGTTGGCGTCGATCGACACAAGTGTTGTGTCGCTCGACACTGACCGGTTATCGACCCGGTTCAATTGGATTGACCGGTTATCGATCCGGTTCAATTGGATTGACCGGTTATCGCAAAATCGATTCGGTTTAGTTTTGTGTCGATCGACACAAAATGGTATGTCGCTCGACATGACCAATAATCGACCCGGTTCAATTGGATTGACCGGTTATCGATCCGGTTAATTGGATTGACCGGTTATCGGAAATTGAATGTGGTTTGGTCATGTCGATCGATGCAAATGTTGCGTCGATCGACACGAACCGGTTATTGAAATTTTGTGTCGGTTATCGAATCCGGTTCAATTAGATTGATCGGTTTTCGATGAACCATAACAGAAGAGTAAGTGTCGATCGACACTAAGGTAGTGTCGATCGACAGCTTATGCAGATTGATGATTAGTGAACCTGAAATCGAATGACCGAACCGGATTTAATGAGATTGGGTTCCTGAATGCATATATGATATGTATTAGGATTAAATGTTCAGTTCCTCGACTAAATATCAAGTGTTCTGGATGTCTTCCCAATCTTGTCAGCTGTCAAGATTTGTGTCATTGCGTGATAGGCTTGCAGTGCAAGGTATCTGCAGTTACATGAATAAGGCAGTAGGTAATTGTGTTGATGGGCTTGCAGTGCATGGCATCAACTGTTACATGACAGAAGAGATTGGTTAACTTGAATGGGCTATCAGAAGTTCTGGGCCCATAGACATCAGGTGGACAAAAACATAAGATGTTTTATCCACAACCAAGAGTCATATTGGATATGATTAGCAAAGTGTTGCTTACCTGTAAAGCTGAGATTTGAGTAACAGCCAGTGGCTTGCTCGGGTTTTAGTGAAACATGGATCTTGGATCATTATATTCTTTTGAGGAAATATAGTTTGAATATAATGCGAGTTTTCTTAAATGTTAAGTTTACTCTTTTATTGAACATCATAACTAACCCTCTACCTCTTTTGTTTCAGCAATGTCTAGCTCAAACAACAATTTTTCCATAAGATCCGTCCTTGAGAAGGACAAGTTGAATGGATCTAATTTTCTGGAATGGTATCGGAACCTGAGAATCGTTCTCAGGCAGGAGAAAAGGGACTATGTCCTTGATAAGGTTCTCCCCGAGAAATACCGTGCCAATGCCCCGCAGACAGAAAAGAATGCTTGGGATAAGCATTCGAATGATGTGGTCGATGTGACTTGTTTGATGCTGGCTACCATGAACTCAGATTTGCAGAAGCAATATGAGAACGTGGCGTCGCCCATCGAGATAGTCACTAGCCTGAAAGCGATGTTTCAGGAGCAGGCTCGAACTGAGAGATACCAGACGGTTAAATCTCTAGTTGAGTGCATGCTGCCAAATGGCGCTCCAGTGAGTCCCCACGTCATAAAGATGATGGGTTATATTGATAACTTGGGGAAACTGGACTGTCCTCTTAGCCAAGAGTTGGCTACAGACATCATTCTGCAGTCACTGCCGTCAAGCTATGATACGTTCATACTGAATTACAACATGAACAGCTTGACGAAGACGTTACATGGCATGCTCAAGACAGCTGAGCCAAACATCAAGAAGAGTGCCCCAAATGTGCTTATGGTGCAAAGGGGCAATAAGTTTAAGAAACCCGGCAAGGGCAAAGGAAAGGGCAAGAACGTCCAGGTTACGAACCAGGACAGACCTGCGCCGACTCCCAAGCCAAAGGCTGGCCCTTCTGGTGCTGATAAGTGTCATTTCTGCAATGAGCCTGGGCATTGGAAAAGAAATTGCAAGCAATACCTGGATGGTCTGAAGAACAAGAAGAAGACGTACGAGACGACTTCTAAAGGTATTTATGTTATTGAAGTAAATGTTACTTCCACAGGTTCTACCTCATGGGTATTAGATACCGGCTGTGGTGCTCATATTTGTACTAATGTGCAGGCACTCAGCAACAGTAGGACGCTGAAGAAAGGACAAGTAGAGCTGCGAGTCGGGAATGGAGCAAAGGTTGCTGCGTTGGCCGTGGGCACTTATCATTTGTCTTTGCCTTCGGGCTTGGTTTTAAAATTAAACAATTGCTATTATGTACCTGCGATAAGCAGAAACATCATTTTTGTTTCCTGTTTGGATTTAGAAGGATTTGATTTTGCTATTAAGAATAAATGTTCTTCTTTCAATCATGATGGTATGTTTTATGGTAGCGGCCCATTAGAGAATGGGCTTTACGTTTTAAACCAATCAATGCCCGTATATAACATAAATGCTAAGCGGTTTAAGTCCAATGACAAAAACCCAACTTTTCTCTGGCACTGTCGTTTGGGTCATATAAACGAGAAACGCATACAGAAGCTCCATAGTGATGGGCTTTTGGGCTCATTTGATTATGAATCATGTGAGAAATGTGAATCTTGTTTAATGGGCAAGATGGCAAAGGCACCGTTCAACAAACCAAATGAACGGGCCAGTGACTTATTGGGCCTTATACATACAGATGTTTGCGGCCCAATGAGCATAAGTGCTAGAGGAAATTATCAATACTTCATTACCTTTACTGATGATTTCAGTAGGTACGGATATGTCTATCTTATGAGACACAAGTCGGAATCCTTTGAAAAGTTCAAGGAATTCCAGAATGAAGTACAGAACCAACTTGGCAAGAGAATTAAAGCTCTTCGATCTGATCGTGGCGGAGAATACTTGAGTCAAGAGTTCAGTGATCATCTGAGAGAATGTGGAATTGTTTCACAACTCACTCCTCCTGGAACACCCCAATGGAATGGAGTTTCCGAGAGGAGGAATCGAACCCTATTAGATATGGTTAGATCAATGATGAGTCACACAGACCTTCCATTATCCTTTTGGGGATACGCTCTAGAAACGTCTGCGTTTACACTAAACAGAGTCCCATCAAAATCAGTTGCGAAGACACCACATGAGATGTGGACTGGAAATGTTCCAAGTTTGTCTTTTCTGAAAATTTGGGGTTGTGAAGCTTATGTAAAACGTTTAATATCCGATAAGCTCGCACCCAAATCTGATAAGTGCTTTTTCGTTGGTTATCCTAAGGAAACCAAGGCGTACTACTTCTACAACCGTTCTGAGAACAAAGTGTTTGTTGCTCGGGATTGTACTTTCCTGGAGAGAGAGTTTCTTCACAAGAAGAATAGTGGGAGTAAAGTACTACTCGAAGAAGTTCGAGAATCACAGGAACCTGCTCAACCTTATTAGGAAGAGCAGCAGGTGGAACCACAAGGAGTTGTGGAACCTGAACCACAAGGAGTTGTGGAACCTGCACCTGTGATGCCTGAAGTTCGCAGATCCGGAAGGATCCGTCACGAACCTGATAGATACTATGGGTTTCTCGTGAATGATTGTCATGAACTGTTAATAATTGACAGTGACGAGCCTGCGAATTTCGAAGAAGCGATGTTGGGCCCTGACTCCGAAAAGTGGCTTGGAGCCGCTAGATCCGAAATGGGATCCATGTCAGAAAACCAAGTATGGTCTTTGGTAGATTTACCCGATGGTGCAAGACCCATTGAGTGTAAATGGATCTTCAAAAAGAAGATTGACGTGGATGGGAATATTCAGATATTCAAAGCTAGATTAGTGGCTAAAGGTTTCAAGCAAATTCATGGTATCGACTATGATGAGACCTATTCCCCAGTCGCTATGCTTAAATCCATTCGGATACTCCTAGCAACTGCCGCTTATTATGATTATGAGATTTGGCAGATGGATGTGAAAACAGCTTTCCTTAACGGAATTCTGGAAGAGGATGTGTATATGACACAACCCGAAGGTTTCACTGATCCTAAGAATGCTGGGAAAGTATGCAAGCTTCATCGATCCATTTATGGATTGAAGCAAGCATCAAGGAGTTGGAATCTTCGTTTTGATGAAGCAGTCAAAAAGTTTGATTTTATCAAGAACGAAGAAGAACCATGTGTTTACAAGAAAACTAGTGGGAGCGGAGTTGCATTTCTCGTATTGTATGTAGATGACATACTTATTCTCGGAAATGACGTTCCATTTCTTCAGTCTGTAAAGGATTGGCTTGGAAGTTATTTTTCCATGAAAGCCATGGGTGAAGCCGCGTACATTCTTGGAATAAGAATCTATAGAGATAGATTAAATAGGCTTATTGGATTGTGTCAAGATACTTATATAGATAAGGTTTTGCACAGATTCAGTATGCAGGATTCCAAGAAAGGTTTCACGCCTATGTTGCATGGCGTTACTCTTAGCAAGAAGCAGTGTCCATCGACACAAGCTGAGCGGGAGCGAATGAATAGGATTCCTTATGCTTCAGCAGTAGAATCTATTATGTATGCTATGCTCTGTACTCGTCCAGATGTTGCTTGTGCTTTAAGCATGACGAGTAGATACCAATCTGATCCAGGTGAATGTCACTGGACAGCAGTCAAGAATATCCTCAAGTATTTAAGAAATACTAAGGACAAGTTCTTGGTATATGGAGGAAATGACGAGCTGGTCATAAGTGGATTCACTGATGCGAGTTTTCAGACGGACAAAGACAATTTCCGGTCTTAGTCTGGTTATGTCTTTTGTCTGAATGGCGGTGCAGTAAGTTGGAAAAGTTCCAAGCAGAGCACTGTAGCAGATTCCACTACTGAGGCTGAATACATTGCCGCTTCGGAAGCAGCAAAGGAAGCTGTTTGGATCAAGAAGTTCATATCTGAGCTTGGTGTGATTCCTAGTATCTTGGAGCCTGTGGCATTGTTTTGTGACAACAATGGAGCAATTGCTCAGGCAAAGGAACCTAGATCTCACCAGAAATCCAAACACATAGAGAGGAGATATCACTTGATTCGTGATATAATTGATAGAGGAGATGTGAAGATCAGTCGAGTTCCCACGGATGAGAATGTCGCTGATCCTCTGACCAAGCCCCTCCCAAGACCTAAGCATGAGAGTCATACGACTGCTATAGGACTTAAGGAAATTAAGATGTGATCTTGATTTTAGTGGGAGTTGTCTTGTTTTTAAGTTATGTTTTTAATGTTCTTGTAATAACATTTTTTGTTATTTTAATGAAATATGATTTCGGTATTATTTAACTGTGTTTTTAAATAATAAGTCCCAAGATAATTTATGACATTCTATAGGTCATCAAGTTGAGGACTTGATCATGAAACCCTATGAGAATTAAATGTCATAGATTATATTTTTCCCCGGTCGAGGTTGTTAATGTGGGACACTAGCAACCGCGAGAGACTGGCATGTGAGGTGACTGATGACTAAGTTTCATGGAGTCATTAATAAGAGTATTAAAGTCAATCACATGGATATATGTTGGAGAACATATGATTGGACATGACCCGCTAATGAGAACTCTACGAGATAGCTATACAAGTGTCATAAGAGATTCTCATTACGACTATAGAGTATAGTCCTTAGACCTGAGTTCATCATGATTTCTTACATGTGAATTGGTCCGCTTTGACTTTGTCAAACGTTATCCGTAAAAGGTGACTATAAAGGCATTGATTGGGCGCATCATGAAGTGTGTGAAGGAACAGAGGGATGGAACAAGATGGGATTTATCCCTCCTGTATAGCAGGAGATAAATATCTCAGGGCCCATCGAAGATTTGATACTAAAAAATGTGTGGCCGCACTCAAACGAGCTGAATGTCAGCTGTTTGTCTTGTTAGTATAAATCGGAGTTCGATGAACATGATTTTGGTTGAATAAGGATGACACGGTTCTTGCCTTATGCCAGATCGGGATATAGCGACAAAGGGATTAAAGGAATAGATGATTCCAGTACAAGTGGGAGATTGTTGGGAATGTCCTGAAATCAGACTTGTAATCACTCTAGTGATAGTTGTTGTGTCGAGATTAGACATTCATATGATACTAGGTGGTCATAATGTTTTGCTAGAAACCAATGATGATCAATGAGTTATGAACTCATTGCTAGTATTATATGATCCTTCAGGGTCACACACCTAAGCAATTGGATTCACTTTAGGGGAATGATCATTAATGTAATGATCTAAATGATGTGTATTTGATACACATTATTTAGGAGATTTTAGAACGTGTCGATCGACACAGCCATAGTGTGTCGCTCGACGCGAGGCCTGAACCGAAATAAAGATTTCGGTTTAATGACTCGATTCTAACCGGTTCGTTTACTGGTTCAATTAGGTTTTTCGCATGCCTATAAATAGGTTATAGGGCACGAAAATCAGAGCAGAGTTTTACACACAGCCGCTTCTGAAATTCCTGATTTCCCGAGAGATCCGTTCCAGGCACTAGCATCCCTGCCGGATTCCTATTTGCGTGAGTGTGGATCAACTGCAGAGGCACAGCGTTTGAGGTGCTGCTAATCTCGAATCCCTGAAACAATTCCGCTGCAAACTCCAGGTATATTCGAGATCTGTTCTTATAAAGTGTTGTTTACAAACCCTAGATCCTAGGAAAAGGAACTGCAACTTAGGTGGATTAATAGAGATTAATCTGGATAACCTAGTATAAATTCCTACAAACTCATCTTCTTCTTCATCAGTATCCTCGATTCCATCGTCTCCATCTCTACTATCTTCAGATTCAGAGGTATAGTCATCGTCTTCCTGATCATCAGATTCCTCGATACCATCATAATCATCTCCACTATCTTGAGATTCAGTCATATAGCCAACCTCATCTTGACTTTGTAAATTATCTACGTCCATACATGATTGTTTCAACCGCTTCGTTTGAAACCTGAAAAATGATAAATAAGTAATGAGAAAATATTCAGCATACGACAACAAAGACAAAGTAACATAAAACAATGAAAATAAATTACCTTGATCTGAAAAGTTCAAGTTCAGGAACACATGCATTCATCATAATTTGTGTGCATCTCGTGGTACAAATGCTATATTCAACTACAAAGTAGGAAGTAAAATTTTAGAATTCGAAAGAATAAGCACATTTTGGAAACAAAAAAATGATAAAACGATCGCTCATCAAACCTCTGCATATATCGAGAACCCCCCATCGTATGATACAAAAAACATCACAATCTTTCAACATCAACCACCTCTTGTAAAACTTTGTAGCCATCAACCCGTTAAGTTTAACACAAATACGAATTTTGCTGGAATGGGATACAACATTCAAATTAAAAACACGTACCACATGTCGGAAACAGTAACTATAAGTAAACATACCTATCATTAGCAAGACCGAAAGAAATTGTTTCGTTAAAACCATGTTCATCAGGGTAATCTTCGTCGATAATGAAACCTTTCGATTTTTCAGGTAAAGAACAGCACTCAAACGGTCGCACATGGACAATTTTCCCAATAACGTCTGCAACAAATAAACATACACGCATTAACAAAATTACAATAACCAAAACATTACTAATAAAACATTCGCTAGACATATATAGAAATAATCGAACTTACCAATCAAGTACTCTTCATCAACCAATCCATGCATAATACGATGGAAGGCAACAAAATTAAAATAATTTTGTCCACAATCAGATGATATGTAATTAACCTTCGTAGAACATAAGAAGATTATTTTATAATTATGGCGAGTTGGTCTGCAACTTCCGAATTCTCCGACGACCTTAAATTTTCGAATGGAATACCATGTATTCTTGGCAATCATACCAATAAACTGGTCATAGACATTACCATGTAATATGGCCTGTATTTTGATACCCTAACAACGCACATGAGATGATGGAGATTAGTCATAAATCTAAAAATCTAGGAAACTAATAATGCATGTTAATAAGAGCCACAGATTGAAAATAATAAACCAATATTCTAGAATGTATTTCATGCTTACTTGTTTGTCAACCAATATTAGATTTAGCTCTTTGCCAGTTGTAGACGAAATAGTAGTCCATAGACGCAATACCTTGACATTTATATGCCATTCATAAGTGGAAGAATTAACACAAGAGAGACTCATAGCAGCGAAAAGAATCAATTGGGTATGGTAGGGGATTCGGTATATATATATAAACACAAAAGATTTTCATATATACTAAAGATTATTAGTTTTCGATATTATATATTTTTTGATAAAAGAAAATATTCATATGTTTCCATTTAAGTCGGATTAAAATCTATTTAAGTCGGAATAAAATCTACTATTTCTAATAAGACAAATTTTACAATTCAGGGAAATATTACATTTGTTTGGAACAACCAATGAGGTAATAATACACACATGTATAAAGCACAAATTCAATAAAATAGAATAATTCATCTCATGTATATCTCGGTACACCTTAACCTCATGTATATCCCACTACACTTAAATATATAACCTTGTGTGCTCTATATATATCAGAGGAATTATTCTTATCTTATATAACCAATCAACGTAACTAACATGCGTTCCATGTTTGCCACGTATAAATAAAGTTATGATTCCACTTATAAATAAAGATATAATTTACAATAGAATTGTTTTTACTATCGATCTGAAATATGCAATGGGTAACGGAAATTATATATGTAATATCAAGTTAAAGATACCATTTTATTTTGCAATGTGAGGCCACGATGAGAATTTACCATATATACTCAAATTATTTAATAGCATCAATATATTCTTCCAGAATCTTCCCTTTGTGCATCTTCTTAAACATCTCACCGAGATTTGTAAATCTATCTTGACAAATTACCAACACATTGTCGATTCACAATAATAAAATAACATCGTGTTTTAAGTAAACACGATTTTGTAAATTACGTTAATAGAAAACGTTAAAGGCGAAAGCTCAATACCAATTATAATCAAAACATAATTACAATCGGAGGAGGGACAAATTCACCATCATTGCTTTCATATGCCACAATTAAATCTTTAATAACCCCAGGTATGGGTGCTATCCTATCGAACCCAAACTCAATCCATTTTGTATAAGAAGACTCTAGACGCATAATCTTTAACTCGATTGCATACTCTTCAAACTCAAGGCGATCAGCCTCACTTAAGAGACGTTTTTTTCTTTTTAAGAATCTTCTCATGAGTGAGACATGCTTTAGCATACTTTTTCTGCAACTAAATTACAACAACGTATCAGATATAAAAAGAAACCTACTTTAAATTCATAAACTATACCATGTAACAACAGATACCTTGTCGAGAAAATAAGCACTACGCGTGGAATGAGCAGCCCGTGTAATCAAAGGTTGCGGTATCTGTAATCCAGTCGGGACAAAGGGTATCGGGGATGGATAAATATTCCGTGCTTCCTGAAACATGCTCAATCTCAGAAGTTGTAAAACTAACTATAAAAGATCAGAGATAAAGAAAGAAAACACAAAAGGTGTAAACCAACAAACAAACACACTATATATATATATATATACAAAACTGCAACACTTTGTATTCAACGAAATCAAATATCTATTTTATTAAAAATAATGTACTCTAAGACTCTAAAGAAACTATATATAGGAATAGACAGCTCAATGCATGCGACAGTATGAGGCAGGAATCAAACATCATTCTATGATGCCTTTTTGTGATACCAATACACGGTATCTAACACGTGAACATAAGCCTTTTGATTGGATCTTATCAATATTATGTAGTATTTACACCCTTACAGAAATTCCGTATTTTTGGAATCTTAATATATTTAACATGAATTATGAACATGATGATCATTAAGGTTTGACCAATAAAAAAATACAGCAAAAGAGCCCAATTCGAATAAGTAACAATTCACCAAATTAAAAAGCAATTAAAACACACAAACACCAACCGAGTTACGCCATCTTGGACTTCATATTGTTGGCAAATTATATTCCAATTCCAATGACATTCATATCTCTAATTTCGACCGGTAATGTAAAAGTTACTCTATTGTATAGAGAAAAATAGAAATTATCGCACATTTCCAATACGGTGATGCAGTGTTTTTATATTTTATTTATAGGTTGATATACTTCCAGAACTGCCAAGCAAGGGATATTTTCCTAAATAAGTATTACTAACCAAACTATAATTAGAATTTCCGCAGAGGATCGTTAATGAACTATTATTGCATGTATCAAAATAATTATTCTTTTAGTTGTTATGAAACAACCTGTACATTTATGATATATATATTTATGTGTTTTGCTCGAAATATAGTTCTAGAGACAATTTGTATATACAATAAAAGGAAATAAATTATTATAAAAATAAAGGATTAGAAGCAAAACCAAAACCAGAATGTCTCATATATAATGATAGATAAAATTATAAAATGCAAAAAAGAAAAAAAAAGAAAAAAACAACAATGAGAATTATGCTATGCTAATAGGTCACGTGCAAGAGCTAATATCCTATCATACTCGCGAGGCTCGAGAAGTTTTCTGAGATTGGATAATAAACTACTTATAGCACATTCGGATGATGAATTTGAAGCCTGAACAATTGCATAAGCATACTCATCCGGGTCTTCTACAATTCCCAATGCCATACATGCACTCTCACACGTGGGATGGGTGAATCCACGTATAGTTCGGATGTCTGCAAAACATGTTGGCCCCTTGATACGGAGAAGTAAAGTACGGAGATAATTGACTTCACCAATACTTGTAGAAACATAAGCTAATCTAGTATTATTAATCATCACACGTCTCCTATTCCATCTACAATTTACCTTATCCCAAACAAATCCCAAAGAAAACTCAACATAAGTAAGAGACCTACAGTTTTCATTAAATTTATTATACTTTAGCCAAGATTGAAACTGAGTTTCTTGAGCAGTAATACATGGGACCGTTTGACCAATACGACCACAATCTAAATAAATGATTAACTCAGGTATGGGTAAATGATACGTTAGAACAACACAATCTGAACTCCACAAACTGCCTTAGTGAACCAATTCACCTGTTTAAAAAATATAACAAAATATTAATATATAAACAAATAGATTTTTATGAATTATGATATATGATGAAGGTGATAATAACCCACCATAAACATCATCATCAGAACCATCAGTAACTTTCGGAGAAGACGACATGGGAACCAGCTCGATGGGATATATTTTGTACCATTCTAAACGTCTATATATACATGTATAAGAAATAGGGTTACAGAAGAAACTTAGATATACATAAAATTAAGTAGAATAGTGTAATACCGAAATTTTACAATATTTATCAAACTATCCTTTAACGAATCGAATCCTATTAGATAATTACGAATAAATATATTTATCACATGTATTGGTAATATCGTTAACTCGATGTATAGAAAACGGTCATTGGGTAAAGATTCCGAATTGGCCTGAGATCACACGGTATTTAGCCCGTTTTTATAAGGAAGTTTAAACTTCAATAAATAATTATATGAATACGACCCTATGAGAAATATCATTATTATATATTGAATCATATCTAGACATTCGTCTTAATATTCTCTAAATAAGTCGTAAACGTAAAGTATGATGCTTACACGTATAAAAGATTCAAAGTTAATAAACCCAAAAAGTTTTTAGAGGCCCAATACTAAACTTTCAGATGGTATTCTAGACCTAATCAAAGTTTTGAAAAGAGTAATTTTATTGAACGATTGCTAAAAAGAACATGAAAATATGGACGAATGGTACAAATAAGCATATGATATACACAAACTGGTAAACCTGTACTAACAGGAACCACCACATTCTTGATAGATAGTATTAAAATTATATAATGGGAAAGAAACATTATACGAATATGGGTTTTTTATTTAAGTGAAACAGAAATTGGTATGAATACAACACATTCTCATTAAAACATAATAACGATCGTAGGAGGAACAAACTCATCATCAATTTGTTCAGAAGCTAAAATTAAGTCCGATATACTCCGAGGAATTGGTGCAATCTTATCGAAGTAAAGCTCAATCCATTTTGTATAAAGCGATTCCAAACGTCTAATCTTTAACTCCAGAGCACGCTCTTCAAACCCAAGTCGTTCAACATCGTACAATAGATGCTTCTTCTTTTCGACAACCTTCTCATGTGTGAGACACGCCTTACTGTACTTCTTCCGCAACTTATAATATAGCAATGGATCATAATCATTAGATCGATGAACAATATCTGCCTAAATATTAAACAAAATAAGAGGGAATACTCTTCAACTACCTTATCGAGGAAAAATTGGTAGTGTGTGGAATGCTGAGCTCGTGTAATCAAAAGATGCGGGATCTTCAACCCCGTGGGAACAAAAGGTCTTGGAAGCAAAGGAGAATTGCTCGAGTACTCAGACATGTTTGGTTCTACACACCAACATACAACCAAAACGAAAACACGTAAAGAACAAACAAATAACTGCACATGTAAGTATGATTATAGATTAGCGATAATCATTCAACTATCCATTTGTTGTATAACTAATGCCAGAACATCGAGCCGTGCAAGAGTATACAATGGTTGGTCATCGTTTTGACATTAAACCGATTACAATTCATTGAATCGCTTATTAGTTGGATCAGACCAAGAAGTTGAATTTTTTTAAGTTAATAATCTACCAAGAGTATCAGTAAGCTATCAGTTGATATAAGTATAAACTAAAAATTCTCGTTAATACGACCAAAAATCCTAACATATAATCTTTTCAAAATCCCCAAATTCATTAACATGCAGAACCCTACAATTTCCCTTTGAAAATTGCATGAAACACATACTAAAACAGTACGATTTACATATAAACCCCAAAAATCTTACCAGATTCTGCCGATTTTCCGTTGGCTTGAAACAACTCCCGATCAATTTATAAAACCGTAGGATGATTTGAGACAAAATCCGATGGCTTTCACAACAAAAGTCGATTGATTTGGAACAGAACATCAACCAACATTCGCATGTCTTGGTTTATTTTGGGAGAAGAATAAGAGGATCGAGATAGATGTACGCCGACATAAGAATATAAGAAGAAACGGGAATGGTGGGAATGGTCACGATTTTTTAGGTGTATTGGCTTATTTTCTACCATCCAATTAAATAATAACACTTAAATTATCACCGACTGCAAGATATTAACAATCCAAAATATTATTACAATTATTATTGGCACATGAACACAAGTTAATGTAATTTTTTTGCTAAGTAAAAAAAAAAATTAGGACCCAAACTCTCGAACAACTCAAACAATTCACGTACATCTTGCTTCATATCTCGATAAATCTAGTCTCCGGTGTGGTGCATGATCTATAAAGACTAACGAAAGACGATCTGGAAACAGAAACATTAAAGACATTGATTATAATAACATTAGTTTTAGACGATATAATAAACAAAAACATTGATTATTATATTATAGACATCAAAAACCAAGTCACTAAGTAGTTTAATTTAAACGCACCCCAAGTCAAAAGCACAACTTGCATCATGGAAAACAAAGATAGTAGAATAACACCTGAAAAAAAATTAATGATATAAATATTAAAACAAAAAAGAAACAATATCAAACAAAAACAAAAATCAAAACAAATAATATATAATACCATTTTAAAATAATATAAACTACTGCTAACCTCCAAGATGGTGCTTGATGACAAAACAAAAGGTAGTATCGAAACCACAAATTCCAATCCAAACATTGATAACAGTTAGATATTCCGCGGTCGGCTATAAATTCCTAAAAAAATATAGAACATAACAGTGATAATTACAAAGTATATACACCAAACATGTATTACAAACGTGTATAAGATTTCAAACTTACGTGGAAATAGCCAGCTTCGAATATAGGGTGAAAGTTAAATATAAACCCAAAATAACTATGCAGCGTAAACCACCCGTAGCCTATACATATTAAATATATTAAAATTAGAAAACATCCGAACATAAATAACTACATCAGAATATAATTATAACGTACCGATGTAAAACCACGGATAACCATAAGAAGATGGTAATCGAGCATCAAAACCAAGACGCGATAAGAGGCTAATATAACCTAATGTTTAAAAAACAGAGACACCGAGAAACATTATATACAAAGCAAGAGTGTATTAAAAATTCAAACGCTGATAATACAAAACACTTACCAGTGTATCCTTGTATTATGGTACACGGTCCACAAACCAAAAAATGGTATAAATATATCAAATGAGCTAGAATAACAAAAACACATACTATTAAAATACCACGATGAATCATATACAGTGACATACTTTACAAACGACAAAGCATAGATGATTATAGAGAATATTTGAATAAACGGCATCTTAACATGCATAATTTGTAATAAACAGACGTACCCCGATCCATTTCCAAATGACATCTCCTATTGAACCCAAAGATCAAAGTCTTAGAACCTGGAAAACGAATAATTAAAAATCAATAGAAACATATTTCGAGAACATGATATATCGAAAGATTATACAAAGCAAATAGATCTACATACATATATACAAACTTAATAAAATATATATATAGATGGAAAATCACATATTAGACATCCATACCTCTCTGCTTCCTCCGGTATATTTTAAAAGGTGATGCTTCCATATCTGTTTATAAAATAAGAACAAAAATAGTTAGAACTCTAAAAGAATAAGACCACAGATTTAAAAAAGTTATTGAGGAAAGCACATATAGTGTCACGTTTTACAGACCCAATTCCATATCAATAGCGATTAATGAGTATCCAATCGAGCAAAACATCAATATTAAAAACCAATAAACACCAAACGATTAATCAACGGGCAAGAATATAAACGGGTAAAAAATATTTGAATATACATAAAGCTAGCAAAGAATACATAAGATATTAGGGTTTCACAACAAAACTAAAGAACGAATACCTTGAAAAGTTAAGGGATATCAGAACAGAGAGCAACTACGCATATATATACTATAAGATATTAGGGTTTTGATCGTTAGTACGATCAATATAAGGAAGATATAGATATAGATGAATATCGAATCGCAATAATAATCCCAAAATAATAGGAAATATAACATAATCAAAACGTAGAAAATAATATTTAGGAAGTTTATTTCGAAAATTATCAGATGGTCGTGGCCCATCTAATTTATATGGCCTCTACGAAATACAAGCCCGTGTTCAATTATATGCCCAGCTTGCCACGCAATATCAGATCAACGGTCGAGATTTAATGACAGCAAGATCAACGGTCATAAACATCGATGGCAGAGGGTGTAATTAAGTGGATTTGGCAAATGACAGAACAATAATAAACCACCCCAAATTGAATATGGAGCTGACACATCAGCGTTTTTTGTTCACTTTTAATAAAATAGATTATTAATATAAATTAATAAAGTAAGATATCAAAAATAGAAACTAATTATAAATTATATTCATACCGAAAAAAAATAAATATATTTTTATGATATCTTAGCCCACAAAGCCCTTGATGGGCTAGGCCCAGGTTGTTGTTTTTCTTTTTCTATCGATAGGGTTTTTGAGCAAGAAACTCAAATCTCTCACGACGGCTGCGACGATGCGGCGACCATGGAGATTTTTATTTCGGAGAGCAGTTGGTCGGAGAGCCGTTGGTCGGAGAGCACTTGGGGAGGTATATGTGATTTGTTTCTGTTGACAAAAAAAAAAAAAAAAAGTGATTAGTTTTTAATCTCTGCTTCTTTGTTTTGTGATTTTTGTAAATGTATCTCTTATTGCAGGAGATTATCTGGCCTAACAACCATGACAGTAGCTCAGACTCTGAGCATGAAGCTTTTATTGATCCAATGACTCTTCATGTCTCAAATGTGCCCAATGATGTCACCGAAACTGAAATGTAAGTATTTCTGCTTAAGTAGGGAATTATCACTCAATGCCATTTGCTTGCTAAGTGATTTAAGCAATGACCTGGATCTGGATGTCTTAATTGCCAACCTATAGCACAGCCTCTGGGTTCTTTTGAAAGAAGCATAACAAGTAGCTCAGTCTCTGGTTCTTTTGCCAAGATGTAAAATCAAGTTTAACCATTCTGCTTTGTTTATTTGCCTCAGTTTTACAGTCTTGCCACCTTGTGTGGGTGTTCAAAATCCTCATGCATGTTTTGAATGTTGGGCCTAGATGACATTTTCTGTTTCCTTACAGGGTGGATTTTTTTGAAAACATTGCCGAATATGTGGTTGAGTATGATGATGTGGACAAAGATGGCAAGCGCAATGGCAAAAAGACTGTTGTCATGGGCTTCGAAACTTCTGAAGCAAGAAGACATGTAAGCATAAAATTTTGAAACGATTTGCTCTTTTTTTGTTTTCTAAACAGCTTTTTTTTTATAGGCTTCCAAGAATTTCAAAGAAAAGAAACTGAAGGGAACTAATGTTAAGCTTAATAAGATTCGCAGCAGGTAAATAACACAAGGTTTCATTCATGTGAAATTCTTGCAACTTATTATGAATTTGTTTTGGCAGATTAGTCTCGTATCGGATTACTGGATTTGACACCCATCTGACTATCGGATCCATCCGTCAACAGATCATAGATCGTTTCGAACCATATGGACGAATTGTGAAAGTCTACTTTAAGGATCCCGATACCAATCTTGGGTACGACTTCTTTCACTTTTTGCTCTAATTTACCTAGATAGATAGTTTCTTATTTGATGATAAACACTTGTTTTCCCTTTCAGGTTTTGTCACCTTTACCTAGAGAGAAACGAAGTAGACATGGATCCATTTCTCCAGGAAGTTCCAGCATCCCCTGGAGAGCCACTTAACACTGAACCTCTTCTCATGAACGGCCGTGAAATTCCTCTTCTCATCGGAGGCACCGAGGTGCAGCTTGTGGCTTGCAATATGAAATTAAGAGTAAACACTGCTGTATTGGCTGAAGAAGATGAGGTCTAATCAGGTTTAAAAGCTTTAGGAAGGACATGGTAAATAAACTGAACACAAGGTAGTTTTTGGTTAGCTATAAACTGAGAAAGTAAAATTTTGGTGAGGTAAATTTTCAATTGCCTTGAAAAAACACATGAGCAATGATATTACAATTAATTGCTCTCGAGAAGCAGCTCGTCCTTTATTGTTGGCTGCATTTTTGTTTTGGATTTTGGAATGTAACTTGATGGTTTATGCTACCTTGATAATTAGCCACTCAATGTTATTGCAACGCAGCCATTTAATGTCTTTTCCATTTTTGTTCCCACGAGATTGTAATGCTCTACTTGAGATGTCACAAGAGACTAAATTCTGAGAATGCTAGTAAGAAATCTCCAAAATATTCAAATACCCTTATATATAACTACGATGCTAAATACCTCACTAAAACTCTACGTTGATTAAGTAGTGGCCGAGATAAAAAAAACTTTAAAAGAACCAAAAACGACAATCAATATCCAAATTGTTGAAGATGTGTTTGGTTGTTGCTAGACTATTATGGTTTCTACATTTAGACTCTCGTAGCGTCGTTATTTATGGTTTCTACAAAAGTTTCAAAAGAACACAAATGACTCTTATACATTTATCACTAATTACATTGAAGATTGAACAAATATTTTTTACATTCAAGATTGTTAAACCCTTAATCGGTTCGTCGATAAAAAAAAAAAAAAAGAGGCCGAGATTCTTGTTTATAGAATGAATTTGATCGGGAATAAGAAGACAAAAACAATTCGGGAAATAGTTTTTGGAATGATCGGGTTAATCAATCTTTAGGTCGGGTAATCTACTTGACAATAATCGGTTTTGAGTGTCCGTGCTAAAGAGAAGACTTGGTAGAATACGCGTTCTAATCCAAGCAAAAGTTTAGATAAACGCAAATATTCTGATTAAAGCATGAATTGTCTCATCAAATGTAGGGACAAGTATATATATATATATAGTACAACATTTAGGATTTAATGTGACCATGGTTTTATAAATAACCATGGATCATTATAAAGTAATAACTATGCATTAGTTAACATAAAGTAAATTAAGTTTTATCTTTCTAGGACTGGGCTTTTTCTTCGTGGGCCGATCATGTTCATGTGGATTTTTCTTTGTTAAATAAATTGACATAAAAGCTCACGGGTGATCCATCGTCGTGTCGATATTTTCTTCGTCAATATTTTCTCCCGTGAACTCAGTTTCTTTATTTACTAGGTTCTTGGCCCGCGCATGCGCGTGCACTTCCCTAATAATATAAAAACTCCATTGAATAAAAGTATCTTTGTGATTTTTTCCAAAACATCATGGTGATGCAATTGTAAATCTTCATGTATAACTGTATACAATGAACCAAGAAGGAGTGATTCATTTACGATCTCGGGTCGGTACTTAGTAGATCCCTCTGAAGCGGCGTTTCCGAGTGGTAAAGATTCGAGAATTAGCAGTGATATTTATTACACGTTGTTAAAGATATGGGCTGGCTGACTTAGTCCAGACCCAATATAAGATAAACGAAACCCATTTCAAAACTTATTGGAGGACACGTGTCATTACGTCATGAAACATAACCCAACTTTTATAATATACTAGAGTTTTAACCCGTGCATGTGCGAACTATGACAAAATATTTATACCCATAACATTGTATATACTCCTCGTTTTTTTTTTTTATAAAAATAATACTATATTATTTTTAAAGTTAAATAGCAACTGTGTAATGTGTACTGTGAACTATTTTTTATGCATCTCAAATCATACATAATAATATTTTATCTATTTCCTGGTATTGTGTGTTGTAAATTATTTACATATATATATATATATATATATATTAAGAGTTTTGTTAATTCCTAAGTTACTCTTTTTATATTTAGTTATATTAGTTGTTATATTTATTTCCACCACACTTAATAAAAATATAAAAGATCGATTTGTGATTTCCCAAACTATTTATTGTTAAAACATGGAGGGAATATATTTTTAAATTGAATGATGTTTCATGTGTTGCTGTTGTAAATTGTCTTCAACTGAAGCATCAAACTAATCTGTCAATTTTGGTTTATGTGTGAAAACAAAGTTCTTTTTAATCCACATGGTGGATATTAATTTATGAAACCTAACACTTAGTAATTTGTTGGGTCGATACTTGTTGTGTGTTAAACAGAATAATCCATCAACCTGTCACCAACTCTCCTTGAAGGCTTCAATAGTATGCATCAATAGAGAACCTAAACCAACAATTGAATACAAAACATAAATCTTTTATCAAAGTAAGATTTATATATAGAGTTCGCAAATAAGATGTTTTATTTGTTTTTTAAATTTGCCCACCTATGTTAAGTGTCGGTAAGTTGTGACCATGATCATCTCTACACAAATTAAATTGAAATGGACAGTTTTATTACATAGATTGATCTAACTCAACTTTTATTTTAAACCCGAACAACAAACTCATCCATATCCAAAATATGAAGAAATTAATGGCCAAGACAAAAAAATCTTGGTAAGGTCCATATTGCATAATTTGGAGAGAATCAAATCTTCATCGTTGCTGCGTATATAGAATGTTGTTTAAACTCAATCTAAAATTGGATAAAAACAATACAGTAAAAGTTAAAACTTTCAATAGAAGACTGAAGACACATGCATTGTTCTATTCTTCTATCTTCGAAAAGATACATGCATTTTTTCTCAAAAAAGAGAAGATACATACTACCTAATACATGTATTCCACTCTAAACGATACAAATTTTGACCAAAAGAGATAAAAATGGTAAATGGGCAAATCTTAACCTTCATTTTTTCCCCCTCAACCAAAGAGGAAATGTGTCAATCCGAACTCATCTTTTATAATATATATATATATAATATGTTTTTACTAAAATATATGTTTATAATTTCATATATTAGTGACGGCAGCAAAAAAAATCTCTTATATTAGTGTGAGTAAATTTGTTCTCGTTAGATGGAATTCAGGAATGTCATATTACATCATTTGCGCTCGCTCAAAGGAAGATTGTCGGCTTCTTTGATCAGTGTATCTAGTTTTGAAAGAGTCCATTTATATCGTAGTTGGTGATCAACATCATTCATATCTTGTAGTCCCTCACATATCATGTCTTCTAGGCTCCAAAGACTATATATAGACCCAAAATCATCTCCTCCACCACATTGCATCCTAAAACGATCATATATGTATTATTTGCTGACATCAGTAAATATAATATATTTGCATGCAATGTTGTTTTTTAATCTAAACGTTTTATCTTCACATGTTTAAATGCAGTAAAAGAAACTTTTTAGTTAATCCAATGGAATTTTGACCATTTTACGGCATAATTATTTTTCGATTATGAAAACCAATTATCTATTTTAAAACTTACCTTGATTAACTGTTAGAAACTGTAGGAGGACTGCAAACATTGGTAAACAATTCACTGCATACATTGTTAACTACACTGATGCTTCTTTGATATTCAGTGAAATCTTTAGTAGAGGAATAGCCATAAAGTAAATGGGAATACCAACATTGAGTCTTGTTTACCTTTCGTTGTAAGGGATTTTCTTTTCTTTTTAATGGGGATCTGAAGACCTAAGAACATAAACAAAAAATTCTTTAAGATAAATAGTTCAAAGAATTATGTCTTTATGCAGACATATCTTTCGGTTCCTCACAGATCTGGACATGATTTTATTGTCACTCATTGGAAATTGGGTTTTCTCATTTACCAACTCCTTTGTTTTTTTATTTAGTTGGACTATATATGTTTGATAATACATGCATGGCCCGGATTCGATGCGTGTCGAGAATTTGTGTTATTCTGGAATTTAAAGATGCTCAACATGCGATTGGATGTTAAGGATTTAATATTGAACCACAATTGAGCTGGCGCGTGATTAATGTTACCAAGTATTAATGTTGTCGCGGTCTTCATCAACTCTCTAAAATACCAACAGAAAACACGAATCCATACCTATGAAGGAGTTTCTACCTGTCTTCATAATCATCCTTGACATGTAAAATTTCCATAGCATCACAGTCAACGGTGAATCTGTTGTGTCAAAGACGGCGCTATACTTGATGAGGTTTATAACAAAATCGGAAGCAAAGGACAATTTTGCCGGATTTCGTCGAAAGTCACATTAGACACGGTAGTTACAATGTAAAATATTTTTTTCTTTGTTAAAGGGTTACAATGTAAAATATAATGAATTTTCTAAGAGTTGCTTATATAATACGAAGGGTGGATTATCTCCTCAAGAGACGCATCGGTTGATATGAAACATGAATTTTGGCCAAAGGGAAGCATGTGATCGAAAGTAGTAACGTTTGAGATTTTTTTTACCTTGCAAAAAGTGAGGACACGTGTCCATGTGTCCATCAAACAGGAGACCAAACCCAACTTTTATACTCCCTCCGTTTCATATTAGTTGTCATTTTGAGAAATGTATCTGGTTAGTATTTGGATGTATTTAACTCAAAAACACATCCAGATACATTCAGATACATTTTATCAAAACGACAACTAAAATAATACGGAGGGAGTAATATATATAATATAATTTGTTTCTCTTTTCGTTTATAACTTTACCATGTTCATTTTTTAAAAATACAAAAAGATACTAAATTATAAGGCCCAACCTAAAACTTAAAACGCAGATAAATACACTAAAATTATTAATATATAATTAAGTTTTAATTAATGATTAGTTGAAACATCATAATATTTTAAGATACTATTTTAGGATAATTTTTGAAATAATGAAATATTAATTTATATAGTGATTATCATGTCCTAATTAATATTATGTGAATCCAATATAAGTAAAATTCAAATTATATCTTATTACATATTTCATATTGCCTTTTTTCTTTTTTTTAATATCTTAATTTTCTTAACTATCTTACTTAATTCAAATTATATCTTAACATATTTCATAGTCAGAGGTGAAATTCAAATTATATCTTACTTTTTTTATGGTTTATAGTTCTTCTACTTTCTAAATTGTTTTCTCTTTTATCATTATTTGGACTATTTAATTATTTCCCCCTAATTAGTTAGAATTTAATTTTTCTTTTTTTTCAGTTATTTGATAATTATTTTGTTAATATATCATTTGCAGTTATTTTTTGAAAATTAAATTTAAGTTTGAACACATCTCATAATCCTATTAATAAAGTCATGTGCCACGATTTATACGTTCCATTTTGTTTTCCATCTAACTTGATATTATAGATACTGATCGATGAAAAACCTCTTTACAACCTTTCCCAAGATTACCTAAAAACACTAATTTGGGAACTAATAAAAAAATAGAGCCACACTTAGCCACCTCCCCGTTTGATAAGACGAACATATAAGTGAAATTTTTAAACTAAAAGGAGACCCAAGAAAATAAAATTAATTATATTTTGTTTCTTTTACCTTGCCAATAAATATTTGGATGCTTCCATCATCTCTTTGGACTGCTTTCGAATCAATGGATCAATGTCAATTATTGTACTTGTAAAAACATTTATTTTTCTTTTGAACATAATTTAACATTTTGTTTATAAGAAAATTAAAAAAGTCATTGTACTTATTTGGAACTATTAGGGTTTTTATTGGTGATTGAAGTTCACGGGGTGCAACAACAATACACATTCTATCATTTATGTATAGATCAGTCAGTTTTTTATCAAAAAAAAAAAATGTATAGATCAGTCGAAGATGACGTAACATTTTAACACTACAATAATTATTATTGTCCTTTGGTGGAAATATATTTTTAACTTACTAATAAAAAAATTATTTGTAATACGAAACTTTTGTTTTCCCTACTGAATTGGCTCATAGCCTCATACGAATAAAATTATTTTTTTTGCGAATCAAAAATAGTCATTTCAATATTTACAGGGTACTAGGTACTGCCGTACTGAAGGCTCATTCCCATTGGACATCTCATTTTATCACCCGTGCACCATGTGATATCGTATCAATCACTTAATACATTGTTCAGTAGACTTTGTTTGTTTATGTAACAAATATTATTATCAAATTGAATGATTGTATATGAAAAACAAAAATAAATGTTTACAGTATGGTACTCGTACTGAAGGCTCATTCCCATTGGACATTTCATTTTATCACTCCGTGCACCATGTGATATCGTATCAATCACATAATACATCGTACACTAGATTTTGTTTGTTTATGTAAATACATTACTATTAAATTGGATGATTCCATATGAAAAAGAAAAATAAAAAATCATATTGTTCAGTATATAACCACCGATACATTTTACTACACAACACTTCCACTACACTTTATTTTATCCACAGAGATTCACTCAAAGAATTATGTCTGACGAGGGAGCAAGAGATAAGGTCTATTCTGTTCTATTAAATTACTCCCAAGCTGTTACAATATAATTTGGTTTCACAAAACTCTACCTCATAGAATCAAAGTTAGACTTTGCTGCTTTTTGATTTATTTTTTGCTAATCTATGTCAGGAAATTAAAAAAATGAAAAAGTGTCTCAGTGGGATTATCGAACTAATCCCTAAAGGGAAAAACGAAAATCTGCTTACGAAGGCGGATTTGATGGAATCTTTTCGCCTCTGGGAGGTAACTACACTATCTCTTGTTTTTTTATATGCCACCGTTTTATTCTTAACAGTTACTAATAAGCATCTTTATTTCATTTTATATTATTTTGTTAGTCCAATTTGGAAATGACTGAAGTTCTGTTAAGTTGGCAAACTAAGAGACCAAGTTTAATGCTAGACACATATGAACAACAAAGTGGTATGAAGAAAAATATTTATTTGTATGGTAATTATTTTTAAACAAAAAAGACATAAAATTAAAAATTTTGTTTATGGCAGGAGAATGTTGGGCAATAGCAGTTTCTAGAGCTATTGCTATATTGATGAAGATGAAAAACCTTGACGAAAACTTGCATCCAACTGCCGTTGAACTCATAAATGGTGTTGGAACTCATAAGCTGTCATCAGACTTTGAAATAGGAGATATGAGCGATGCTATCCCTTTCGTCACAAGTAACTATGTTGATGAAATGAACATACGTCGCAGACCTCAATTAGGTGATGAGCAGCAAAATGAGGAATTTGAAAAGTGCATCATAAGGCTCCTAACGAAAGGACCTTTGGCAATTTGTTTCGAGTATTTGCCAAGCTATAGAGCATACCAAGGAACTGTAAGTAATTTCTACATTTATTTTCATACATACATAATTTTAAACAAATTGATTTAAAATAGAAGACTTTTATTTTCAGGGAACATATGTTCCAACAGACCTGGATTTTCATTTAAGAGTACTTGAGAGGCTTCCGAAACATTGTGTTTTGCTTATGGGAGTTGGTGTAGAGATGCGTGATGGAAAGGCCATAGAGTTCTGGGAAGTGCAAGAGAATTTCGGAGCATATTTCGGCCCTAGGATGGGGTACACCCGATTCGCTCGTCACATGTGTTTAATCAAAGAGGTTTATGAGTTGGGAGGTAATATTTTCTTGCAAAATAAACTAAAGGTTTTGGTAAGGTAAATTATATATGCAAATCATATATTAATTTAGTTTGTTATTTTGTGTGTGTGTGTTTAGAGTTGATCGTCCGCTGACTCCAACTAAAGATGATTTCAAGAGAAGACATTATCAGTTGAAACTAGAGGGTATTCCGAATGTAGCCCGGTTATGGTATTTCTTTGCAAATTTGGTTTGAATAAGATATCATGGTAGCGTGTTGTGATGTTGTATATGTTTATCGAATATAAAAATAAATAAGTGATAAGTTGGTCTGTTTCAGTACTGAAGTGTTTAATTCAACAAATCATCAAATCATATTTCTATATTGTAATTAATTATTAGGCCTAGTGGAATTAATGTCGGTTGGGTCTCGTCCTCGTTTGAGATGTGAGAAATCTATAGTGACATAATGCAAATTAGTGTACATGCGTATACTTTGTGTACATGAATCAGTTAAATGCAAATTAGTAAGAGACATGCTCATTTCGTGAGACCACCGATACCACGCAAGTCTAATGCTCTGATTTAGTCACCGGCCCTAAGAAGCACCCTCCACTTTCCTACTTATTGTTTTAGTTAAGCAAACATCCAAACTCATTTCTTGTAAATGTGTTTTTTTGTTGTTTGTGTTGGTTAATAAATTTTACATTACAAATACAAATCCCCTCCTATAATAATAGATATTATATGTGCACGCAGGATGCAATTTGCAAACGTACTTGATAGAAGGGTTCTTGTGTCACACACAATGTGACACTCCTCAACCACGTTCGAAGTAATTAACCCTTCTTCATTTATAAATACCACTATTATTCCTTTTTTTTTATCTGATCAAAAGAAAGGATTTCATTCATATATACCACTATTATTAAAATCATCATTTTATATCCTTTTTACTTTTGCATATTTCGGTAACGCCTCCTATTAAGAAGAAAAAATATATTTTATTTTTTGTTTTTCTCTTTTGCTTTTGATTATTAATTTTGAGTTTTCAAGAAAAATATAGTAAATAGTTTAGCGGCTAAGAATAAAGTGGTCCTACAGTAGACTTCGATTTTTTTTTGAATGCATATGTACGTAATGAATGTACATGCATCACCCAAATTAACAATAATGTACATGTTTACGGACTTCGTTATTTCATTTGTCTTGGTCGAAAGTTTACGGACTTCTAAAATCAGAAGAAACAATAAGTATGATGATGAAAATGAACACTAAGGCCATCCACAACGGTGATACTCGAAGGTCTTAAGTGATTTTTAAATTATTAAAACACACACTCTCTCTTCCTTTTACTCAACTTTATACCTTCTCTTTCATACTTTTTTCAACTTTTATCAATTTTATATTTAAACACTCTCTCTTCCTTTTAAAAACACTCTCCAAAGTGTCTAATATTAGCCACTTACTATTCCTTTTGGTGACACTCTCTCATCATTTTACTCAACTTTATTAATTTTATATTTCAATATACTCCACAAAAACACTCTCTTTCTTCCTTTTACTCAAATTTTAATAATTTTATATTATAAAAACACCCCTTAAGACCCTCGAGTATCACCAATGGTGATGCTCTAAACTGAAAAAGCAAGTAATGAATGCAGATTTAAAGAGCGACGAGGAATGAACTAGTTCCCGAATTAAACTGTACATGAATTAAAAAGCAATAGTGTACATGAATTAAAAAAAATGTACATCAATGGAGAATGGTATATATACTATAGAATGAAGGTAACCATCACATTGAATTGATTTTTATATTTGTTATCATTCTCGATCCATATACATAAGAAAGAATAAAGAGGAATCGCCTATATATTATTAGAGAAGTGATTCTTCTGAAGAATCCTACATGTCATCCTCACATTCACTCTCACAATTTAAATGTGACATGACATCCTCTAAAATGTGACAAGGCAAAAGTGAGAGTTGTTATAGTAGGTCAAATCTTTAATGAATTTTAAGAAAACTAATATAATTAGTGGGCTAATTTCACAAATCCAATCAAAATCTAACCTAATCTCTCACGCCAAATGCATTAGTTATTTGATATTTTTATTAAAATACAAACACAAACCAAAATCAAACCAAACAAAATTATCCACTTTTAAAAACAATTCATATTAGATATTGTTATTCATAAATCGGATATTTCACATAGTTTTAACCAAATGGATATTGAACACAATAAAAACTTTTTAACCATGAAATAAAGTTTTCTAATTTATTTGAGAAAAAGATATTTGACCAAAATTTAAATAGAAATAAAAACTATATTATCTCGCTATATATTTTATTCTACATACTATTATTCATAAAAAAACCTTTAAAAATCAAAAATATACTAAAGACCAAAAATGAACTAAAATAAATTGAACATTAATAATTGATAAGTTTAAAAAATTAATTCGCGTATAAAGCGGGGAGACACCTAGTATGTCATATATTACACAAATATAATCCCCTATATATTATTAGAGAATTGATTCTTCTAAAGAATCTTACATGTCATCCTCACATTCACTCTCACAATTTAAATGTGACATGCCATCCTCTAAAATGTGACATGACAAAAGTGAGAATTATAATGGGCCAAAACTCAAATGAATTTTAAAAAAACTAATATAATTAGTGGGCTAATTTCACAAACCCATTCAAAATCTAACATAATCTCTCACACCAAATGCAGTAGTTATTTGATATTTCTATTAAAATACAAACACAAACCAAAATCAAACCAAACAAAATTATCCACTTTTTATAAAAAAATCATTTTAGATATTGTTATTCATAAATCGAATAATTCACATAGCTTTGACCAAATAGATATTGAACACAATAAAAACTTTTTAACCATGAAATAAAGTTTTCTAATTTATTTGAGAAAAAAGATATTTGACCAAAATATAAATAGAAATAAAAACTATACTATCCCACTATATGTTTTATTGTAGATACTATTATTCATTAAAAAAAATCGAAATATCCTAAAGACCAAAAATGAACTAAAAATCCTACATGTATTATTAGAGAAGTGATTCTTCTAAAGCATCCTACATATCATCCTCACATCCACTATCACAATTAAATGTGACATGGCAAAAGTAAGAGTTATAGTGGGCCAAATCTCAAATGAATTTTAAAAAAACTAATATTGGGCTAATTTCACAAATCCATATAAAATCTAACCTAATCTCTCACACCAAATGCATTAGTTATTTTATATTTATATTAAAATACAAACACAAACCAAAATCAAACCAAACAAAATTATCAACTTTACAAAAAAATTCATTTTAGAGATTGTTATTCATAAGTCGAATAATTCACATAGCTTTAACCAAATGGATATTGAACACAATAAAAAACTATACGATCTCGCTATATATTTTATTCTAGATACTACTCCCTCCGTTTCATATTAGTTGTCATTTTGAGAAATGTATCTGGTTAGTATTTGGATGTATTTAACTCAAAAACACATCCAGATATATTTAGATACATTTTATCAAAATGACAACTAATATGAAACGGAGGGAGTATTATTCGTAAAAAAAACTTTAAAAATCGAAAATATCCTTAAGACCAAAAATGAACTAAAAATAAATTAAACATTAATAATTGTTAAGTTTAAAGAAATATTTTCGATTAACTAGTTATATGTATGTACAAATAATTACTTTCAATTAAGTGGATTGTTTAAGAATGGATATTCCTTTTCATTCATTTTTACATACTTGTCACCATTTAGAGTCTAAATGAAAAAGAAGAAGGATTTCAGTAGATACCAACAGATTTAATGATATATGTACAGTATATATAAATTTATTGTAGTCAAAGATTTGGTGGCGTACACGTAATTAATGAGATTTACTAAAACGGTGTAACGAAGCAAGTGCCGTGGTGGTGGACTACAAAATAGGGGCACCTTTTACTACACAGCACTTATCTAATGTCATTATAGGCCCAGCCCAGCCCAGCCCACCAAAGAAAAAAGAAAAAAAAGGAAAAGCATTATAGGATTCGGAAGAAAACCTAGCCGCTTGTTCACTTTCTTCATCGGTCTCATCAGAAAAACCCAGGCGTTTCAAATGGACAAGGGCTGGAGAGTGGAGAAATGCTCCACATCAACCACCACCGATGTTGTCAAGACATTGAAGCGGAAGATGAAGAAGACACTGAAGTGGAAGAAGAAAAAATCTGTAAAAAAGGTGAATGATTTTGTGAACTTTCTAGGAATCTTGCTGTCTTTGTTTGTTTGTTTATAGACAGCTGTTTATTCTTGTGGCAGGAAACGAGAGAGTTGAGGAAATGGGAGGAGAATTTAGCAACAGAGGTATATGTTTCTTTAGGAGGAATCTATTTGTTTGTTTACATATGTTTTTGTAATCTAGGTTGAGACACGAGATATATACACTTTACACTTAAATCCTTGGTACTAAATTGATATCTTGTTTTGCCTATAGAAGAACAAGGAGGTGGTCAAGAGTAATGGGATAAACATTTGCGTTAAGGGATTCGATGCTTCCCTTCCTACGGATGCTATCAAGACCGCATTGACTGACCATTTTGCTCCATGTGGAGTAATCTTCCAAGTTTTGGTTCCCAGACAGTGTCGAACCAGTAGTGCTTCCAATGGGTTTGTTCCTCTGACTCAAAAAATTAAACACAAACCACAAGCAAGTTTGACTCTGTTTCTTTACAGATATGCTCACGTTGGCATTAGGACAAGAGATCCAGACAAGGCCTTAGCACTCGATGGAAGTTTGTTGGGAGGACGGAGACTTGAGGTTAGGAGGGCTATACTTGGTCGTCCTGGCTATAATTTAGGGTGTAAAACTTGTCCTGTTGTTTTAATGGACGGCGTAATTGAAAGGTTCTATGCTACTCGCAATGGTTATTTCTTGAGTCCGGAGATCGTACGTGCAACGAAAGAAAGGGTGCAGCAATGGAGAGATCGTAAGTTTAATGAAAGAAAGGGTGCATCAATCAATGAAGAAGAGGTGCATCAATCCAACAATCAATGAAGAAGGCCAACCTCCTCCTCTTAATATTTACCCTTGTTTATCCAATAGCTACATAAAACTTTCTATCCTATATTTTGATAACAAAACTTCTAGTTTAAGTGTTTTACTCAAGCGCTATCTAGTTGCATAATTGATGTTTTGAGCCCTTGTCTCTTCTTTCAAAATTAGTAAAGCAGAGTACATTTAGTTGACTTGGTTTCAAGTTTTATATCGCTGACCCCATAATCAAGTGACCATTCTATGTTTCTGCAAACCAGACCCACATGGTGTGTAAGTGTATCCTCTTGTTAAGTTGAATAATAGAGAATCTTACCCACAAGATTCATCTTATTCGTTTTTGTTATTCATCTAACAAAAGAGGTGTGTGATGGAGGCAAATTCAAAGCAATCGAAGATCACCAGATCCTTTCACAGGTAGCTTCGTCGAATAGCTTACCTACACAAGACATTTACCTGTCTCTCTTGGTTAGACAAGCAAGCACCAAACAAACTCCCTGAACTAAAAGAGTCTTGGAGGCATTGGCTCGATTGATGAATCCAAATTCTTGGAAAAACAGCAACCAGCCTTTTCTATGTGTGCTTGTGCGCTGTTCAATCCGCGGCACAATGGATCGAGATTTTTGCCTAAAGGGTTCAATGAAAAGCTCAAAGGTATTTGTAAAATCGTGAAATGAGCACCTCGGATTGAGAGCACATGCACCCATGATATTCATGAGTATCAAACAATAAACAAATAATAAATCTCTTCTTTTTACTCAACTTTACTCAACTTTACTCACCTTTACTTGATAAAAAATACTCTCTCTCTTCACTTTACTCAACTTTTATTAATTTTATATTTAAAAACACTCACTTCTTCCTATTGATACCCACTTTTGAGTATCACTCTAATAAACTTTTTGATACCCTCTCTCTTATAATATCAACAATCTTCTCTTTTTACTCAACTTTTATTAATTTTATATTTAAAAATACTTCATCTTTTTACTAAAAAACACTCTCTTTCTTCCTATTCCTCAAATTTTAATAATTTTATATCATATGATACCCACAAAGTATCATTGCTGTACGTGCTCTGAGAGGTTTAGCTCACCGTGCAACAGGCGGATGCTTGACACTTTGTGAATGGAACTCGACGATTGCGAATCTGCTTTGAATGATATGCAAACAATCTTTTGGGGACCAAAGCCTGTGTGCTATGTAGATTGCCAATCTAGAAAGAAAGCCCACGCATATTCCAAAGTTATACATAGACTCATATTTTTAAGTAAGAAAAAAAACTTAAATTACAGAATATGAACTCAAACTTCTTTATTAATGAACACAAATCAATAACGAAGTTATATTATTCCAAAAATACATAAGCATAGATTGATTTGTTTTTCCCCATCACATTGAGCTTTGAATAAAGGATAACAAAAAAAGAAAAAAAGAAGAAAAGAAAAAAAAGAGCTTCCACGAAATTTCTGTTCTCGGAGCCATCTCTTCTTTCGTCCATATCAACTCTCTCGTAATCAGAACAAAATGGGAAACAAATGTAGTTGGTGAGTTCTTCATTTATTTGAATGGTCTTCAATTTCTTTGTGTTTGTATTGTAGAAACAGACACGATCCCTACTATTCAGCGTTACGACGTCGTTGCTTGGAGTCCACAAAACATTCTCTCTTGACCCAAAGTTTTTCATATCTTTCACTTTTACCCATGACTTTTCAAAACTGCTCTTTAAAACCCATAACCGGTTAAATCCCTCCCCATAACCGGACCATCGAATAACACCTAGCTTCCCTTCGTATCTGACCAATTTTGGACAAACACCAAAGTTTGGAGTTTTGAAGAAAGACCAAGTTTCGGTTTTGAGACAGAACCGGATCACATTGTCATCCCTAGATACCCAATGCAAGAATCCAGAAGCTTGTACCGGTTCTGAAAAAAGAAGACCGTCGGTTTTCGGTAGACGCAAATTTTTCATTCTCTTCCATATGAACGTGCCGGAATCGAAAACTTCGCATGCGAATGTTCTACGACTCCGATTCGCACACGGTAACCAAGAGAGACGAAGTACTTTATACCGGAAAGGGTTTGATCCGATGACCGCTAAACCGTACGAGACACCGAGATTATGCATTATTGGTTTCGGTATGATCTGATATTGTTTTGTTGTTGGTTTGCAGACGATGTAATCCGGTGCACTTGGTCCTGTTTCATTAAGACAAAGCAAAATCCCGTGACTTGCGTCACAAGCTTTGATCTTTGCTTTGCCCTCTGGTAGAAAATCGATCGAGACTTGGTTGTTTCCGGAATCTTTCATCTCGTGGACAAAACCGGTTTGAAGTTTGTATCCTCTTTCGATGTCTTTCACGACGAGGTATCCGGAAATAGAATTGGTTCTATGGAGATTGAGGTTGAGAAACCAAGACTCGTAGGTTTTCTTGTTACACTCTTTGTTCAGAATCCTTGATTTCCCGATCTCTGACGTCGGAATACGAGAGAGAATCTCTAGGATCATGTCTTGATATATCGCCGGAGAAGTCATGATTTAGTCGGAGATGAGGTACTATCGATCACTCAATAGGGGAAAAAAAGAAAAAAACCGGAGAATTGATAGAGAACATCACGAAGTGTACGTTCGTGTATGAATTAGTATTTATATTGTATGGATCCTTAACTGTTTAGGAAAAGTCACCAATGTTTTCCTTTTTCTTAGGTATGTTTAACACAAATAAAATAGCAAAAGGTGAAGGAGACGGTTCAGAACAGAGTTTATACATCAATATTTGTTATGATACGGTTCCCAATAAATATGTTGACAATATAGATACCTTGAGCCCAAAGTTTCTCCTTGAACTTTTAACCAAAAGTACAGTAATTTAATTAATGTATAGATTTAGCTTTGTTTATTTCTAATGCCTTTTTCCTTTTCCAATAGATTATATAATTTCTTGATTTCTACAATTCATTAGTAATTTCTTGATTTTGTTTGATATGTGTATTTTTGATGTGCCACTTGTATAGTTTTGCCAATATGATTTGGTTTCAGTTATCATATTTATAACTAGGGGTTGGCAAAAAATCGGAAACCGAAAAACCAAACCGAAACCGACCCGAAATTATCCGAACCGAACCGAACCCGATTTTTAAAAATAACCGAATGGGTTCTAAATATCTAAAACCGAAAAACCGAACCCGAACCCGAACCGAACCAAAAAATAAACGGGTACCCGAAATACCCGAAACATAAAATGAACCTATATATATTTAGATATAAGATAAAATATGTTCATATACTTTAGCCAAATTTTATAGTTTTTATAGTTATTTTTGGTCAACTCGAAAATTATAGGTATATTTGACTAAAAATAACCAATTTAGTGAGGTATATTATTTGAAATTTTCAATTTCTTTTTATTATTTTCGGATAACTCGAGTTAAAAATAATTAAATCGAACCAAAATAGGGAAAATTTTACGTAATTATGAGTATCTCGGATAACCGAAACCGAACCCGAAACCGACACTAACCGAACCGAAACCGAACCGAAATTTTAAAATACCCGAATGGATATTATATTCCTAAAACCGAAAACCCGATAACTGAATTAACCGAACCGAAACCCGAATGGTTACCCGAACGCCCATGCCTATTTATAACTATATACATAGCAAACCATCTTTTTGTGTTTCATGACACCAACATTTTTTTATAGGAAAGAAATTCCAATCTGACGGTTATTATTTTGCTTGTAGGTTTTTTTATTTTTTTGCTAATTTTTTTTATTTTTTGCTTGTAGGTTGAAAGGTTAGAATTATTAGATTTGTTTTTTATTCATGTTTTCTCTTTGCCGAAAAGTTGCTAAACAAATGAATAGTTGTGACCCTTTCACCAAAAAAGCACAACCTTTCAAGTTTCTGATTCTGATTCTTCATTTATAATTTTCACCATGCACGAAACGACGACGTTTTAATCAAGCTACTCCAAGCTATTTCGTCCAAGCTAGAAATGTAAATTAATTAATTAGCTATGTTGTACATAGTCAAGTATTAATGACTTTTCACCATGCATGAAACGACGACGTTTTTAATCGAAACACACCTTAATCAGAGCTCTAATTAATGAAAGACGAAACTCGCGGGAACACTTCATATATGCCTCCCAAAGATTCGGAACACGAACCAAATCAACCTGACCAAAAAACGTTACACTTTGCAATTAATTAAATTTTCCAGAGAATTTTATTTCTGCTCTCTATGCAAAAACCGTTACAGAGAGACAGCGAAAATCATTTGGAGAAAAAATTTCAAAGGAATTTAGAAGCAAACCAAAAGAGAAATATTGTTGTTGTCTTTCTCTCTCTCTCTTTCGAAAAAGCTTCTTCTCATTCAAAGTTATACAGGTAAGATCTGAGTTTTCAATGTTATTTTTTTCGTCGAATTTCGAGTTTGAAACCCTAATATTGAGATTTGGTGATCAGGTTGGAGACATTGTTAATGTTTTGGTCTCTACTATATGATTTCATATATTCCAATCGATCCTTGAACCAAAAAGGATCTACATTTCAGGTTTTTATTCTCTTGATTCTCTGTTTTCTTGAAATTATAACCACTAATCATATGCGTTACAAAATGATTGAAATGTAATCCTATGCTTATGATTTGATTAATTACTCAGATTTTCTTGGTTTTGAGAGAAATTTGACTACATTCTAATGGAGCAATTCAGACAAATCGGCGAGGTTCTTGGAAGTTTAAACGCGCTAATGGTATTACAAGACGATATCTTGATCAACCAAAGACAATGTTGTTTAATGTTAGACATTTTCAGCTTAGCTTTCAACACCGTAGCCGAAGAAATTCGACAAAACTTGAAGCTCGAAGAGAAACATACAAAATGGAGAGCTCTTGAACAACCTCTAAGAGAGCTTTATCGAGTTTTTAAAGAAGGCGAAATGTACGTTCGAAACTGTATGTCGAATAAAGAATGGTGGGGTAAAGTAATCAACTTTCATCAAAACAAAGATTGTGTTGAGTTTCATATACACAATTTGTTCTGTTATTTTCCCGCTGTGATCGAAGCCATCGAGACAGCTGGAGAGATTTCGGGTTTAGACCCTTCGGAAATGGAGAGAAGGAGAGTCGTGTTTTCGAGAAAATACGATAGAGAATGGAATGATCCTAAGTTGTTTCAATGGAGGTTTGGGAAACAGTATTTGGTTCCGAGGGATATTTGTATTCGGTTTGAGCATTCGTGGCGAGAAGATAGATGGAATTTAGTTGAGGCATTACAAGAGAAGCGAAAGTCGAAAAGCGATGAGATTGGAAAAACCGAGAAACGTTTAGCGGATTTTCTTTTGAAGAAACTAACCGGATTGGAACAGTTTAACGGTAAGCTTTTCCCGAGTTCGATACTTCTTGGTTCTAAAGATTACCAAGTGAGGAGGAGACTAGGTGGTCAGTACAAAGAGATCCAATGGTTAGGTGATAGTTTCGTATTGCGACATTTCTTCGGTGATCTTGAACCGTTAAACGAAGAGATCTCATCACTATTATCGCTATGTCACTCAAATATACTTCAATACTTATGTGGATTCTATGATGAAGAAAGAAAAGAATGTTCTTTGGTTATGGAGTTGATGCATAAAGATTTGAAAAGCTACATGAAGGAGAATTGTGGACCGAGAAGACGATATTTATTCTCGGTTCCCGTTGTGATCGATATAATGCTACAAATCGCTAGAGGTATGGAATATCTTCATTCAAATGAGATTTTCCATGGAGATTTGAATCCAATGAACATTCTTTTGAAAGAAAGAAGTCACACCGAAGGCTACTTCCACGCGAAAATATCGGGTTTCGGTTTGATTTCGGTTAAAAGTCAATCTTTTACTCGTCCTTCGGTTAGACCGAGTACACCTGATCCTGTGATTTGGTATGCACCTGAAGTTCTAGCTGAGATGGAACAAGATCTCAAAGGCATAACAGCCCCGAGATCGAAGTTTACACATAAAGCCGATGTTTATAGCTTTGCTATGGTATGTTTCGAGCTTATAACGGGTAAAGTACCATTCGAAGATAGTCATTTACAAGGCGATAAAATGGCGAAGAACATTAGAAAGGGAGAGAGACCACTTTTCCCGTTCCCTTCGCCTAAATACCTCGTTAGTCTAATCAAACGGTGTTGGCATTCAGAACCGAGCCAACGTCCGACTTTCTCTTCGGTTTGTCGAATACTCCGTTACATCAAGAAGTTCCTAGTAGTGAATCCGGATCACGGTCACATCCAAATCCAAACTCCTTTAGTTGATTGTTGGGACTTAGAAGCAAGATTCTTGAAAAAATTCTCAACGGAAACCGGTTCACACGCGGAATCCGTTACGCAAATACCGTTCCAGCTTTACTCGTATAGGATCGCGGAGAAAGAGAAGACGAGTCCAAACTTTAACAAAGAAGAGAGTTCGGAAACCGGCGAATCTTTATCCGAAAGCGTTTCAGTTGTTGAAGATCCACCTACAATGCCAATGTATACAAAGTCATTATGCTTAGATGCAATATCTGAATACTCAGATACAAGATCAGTTTACTCTGAAGCTCCTATCAAAAAGATTTCGGCTTTAAAGAAAAGCGGCGACACGATTAAACTCCGAAGAAACTCAATCTCAGGTTTAGATAACATTTTTGCTCTAATGATGATTCAACCAAAAAATAATTAACCTCTTTTTTTTTTAATTACAGGATCAGTTAAGTCACGGTCTTCAACAACGTCACCTATAAAACCGAGATCATCACCGAAATCGTCGTTACCGCTAAGTCCATTCGGAAGAAGCAGCAAAGCAAGGAAGGATAATTGTTTGCCTTTGAGCCCTATGAGTCCTATGCACTCTGGAAGACGTAAAAAACAACTCTCTGGTCCTGCTTCAGACTCTGAGCTTACTTAGCTTTTTTTAACACACACAAATCTTGGTTTTTTTTTTTTGTGTGCAAGAATCTTAAAGTAAAGATTTTAGTTTCAAATATATAAACCCTTTTTGTAACTTCTTGAATATTTTTTGTTTTTTGTAATTTTTACTCTCTTTTAGTTACTCTTCTTCATTTTCTAGCTTTATGCAATTTTTGCAAGAATCTTAAAAGTATGATTTTAGTTTCAAATATATATATATAACCCTTTTTTGTAACTTTTTGAATATTTTTTTTGTTTTTGTAATTTTTACTCTCTTTTAGTTACTCTTCTTCATTTTCTAGCTTTATGCAAGTTTTGTAAGAATTAAAAACAAGAGCTTTTTAAGTTATTCTTGGTTTTGTCTTCGATTTTGGACTTGTGTTTTGAGATTTTTGGTATATGATTTGTTGCTGGGGAAGAGTAAAGATTGGATTTTGCGATTGTATTTGGAAATGGCTTCGCAGAGGCAATTACGTTTGGTTATCAATGAGTTCTTGAGGAAATCTCAAACGAAATTGAGTACCCAGAAACTGCATAGCTTCGTTACGAAGTCTGAACTCGCTCGTGATCCGTTTTACGCAACGCAGCTTGTTAGATTCTATGCGTTAAACGATGATCTTCAGTCTGCACGCAAACTGTTCGACGTATTTCCTGAGAGAGGTGTTTTCCTTTGGAACTCTGTTATTAGAGCTCACGCTAAAGATGATCAATTTAGTACTGCTTTCTCACTCTTCTCTGAGATGTTGAGTTCTGATACGAAACCTGATAGCTATACATTCGCGTGCTTAGCTCGTGGATTTTCGGATAGTTTCGATACCGAGGGATTAAGGTGTATTCATGGAAATGCAATTGTATCTGGTCTTGGATTTGATCGAATTTGCGGTAGTGCGATTGTTAAAGCTTATTCAAAAGCTGGTCTTTTTGTTGAAGCAAGTAAGGTGTTTCTTTCAATACCAGAAGAACCAGATGTTCCTCTATGGAATGTTATGATTTCTGGATATGGTTGCTGTGGATTTTGGGATAAAGGAATCGATTTGTTTAACGTAATGCGACATAGAGGAAACCGACCTGATTGTTATACAATGGTAGGCTTAATGACTGGTTTGATTGATCCTAGTTTATTACTCGTTGCGTCGTCTGTTCATGGCTTTTGTTTGAAAGTGAATTTAGATTCACATTCTTATGTTGGTTCTGCTGTAGTGAGCATGTACTGGAGATGCAATTGCATTGATTCTGCTTGTAGTGTGTTTAGTAGCATCTCTGAACCTGATTTAGTGGCTTGTTCTTCTTTGATTACGGGTTATTCGAAATGTGGAAATCATAAGGAGGTTTTGTATCTGTTTAATGAGGTGAGAATGAGTGGTAAGAAGCCAGATTGTGTTCTTGTTGTGGTTGTATTAGGATCTTGTGCTGAGTTATCGAATTCACTCTACGGTCAAAAACTGCACGGTTATGTTATTCGACTAGGGCTAGAACCGGATATAAAAGTTTGTTCTGCTCTTATAGACATGTACTCGAAATGCGGGTTTCTGAATTCCGCGATGAGTCTTTTCGAGAGGATTCCCGAGAAAAACGTAGTTTCTTTCAACTCGGTTATATTGGGTCTTGGCTTGCACGGATTTGCGTCCTCTGCGTTTGAAAAGTTTCACGAGATGCTTGAGAAGGGATTGAAACCGGACGAAGTCACGTTCTCGGCTCTTCTCTGTACTTGTTGCCATTCCGGTCTTTTAAAGGAAGGTCAAGAGATTTTCATGAGAATGAAGAGTGAGTTTGGTGTTGTGCCGAAAACAGAACATCATGTTTACATTGTGAAGCTTATTGGAATGGCTGGAAATTTGGCAGAAGCATTCGATTATGTAATGTCTTTACGAAAACCGGTTGATTCAGGGATTTGGGGAGCATTATTGTCTTGTTGTGAAGTTCATGAGAATACTCATTTGGCTGAAGTTGTAGCAGAGAAGATAATGGAGAGTGAAGAAGAGAGAAGAAGTGTTTACAAAGTTATGCTCTCTAATGTGTATGCAAGAGATGGAAAATGGAATGAAGTAGAAAAGCTTAGAGATGGAATTTCAAATAGCTCTGGAGGTAAATTTCCAGGCATTAGTAGTACATATAATTTCTAGGTTAATATGAAATAAAACATCAAACAAACTTGTTGGTTCTCTTCTCTTCATTAAACTTGTTGCATGCTTCAATTATTCTTCCAGTCCACACATGAAGATCATCTTTGTTTGTTACTGATATACCTTTCCAATTGTTTGATTTTAGTAGCTTGACCTCTTGAGCCTTGTGCTCCAATTGTATCTGCTACAACAGCTATTAGTGCTGCTAAAAAGGTAAAGTTCTTTGTTTGCAGACTGTCAAACATTTCCGAGTCGAAAATCCTAGAGTAAACCCATGTAGATTTCGACTTTTTAACATCCTCATCTAAGCTAGGACTCTCGTAGTTTTCCAAGATGGTCTTAATTGTTTCCAAGCCTTCTTTAGTAGCGTGATGATCGAGTAGAGCCATAAGCATGTCGTCAGGCACACCGAGTTTACTAGCATTTGAGGTAAACAGAGTATAAGCATGAAGTCCTGTATACCTCATATGAATCTCGAACAACATTTCGCACATACGTTGATTCTTCTCACCTTTAACCTCTTGGAATGCTAGAAGAAATGGCGCTACTGAATTACGAATTATCGGCCTGTGTTGAAGAACGCTCCTCACATACACTAAACACTCTTGATCCAATGAGATATGAAACTGCATTGGAGTTTGATAAAATCTGTGGTATAGCTCTGGAAGATAAGACCAAGCCTTTACAATAGCTTCATGTTCCTTTGTTATCAATCTCAACACTGCAGCACAGTAAAAACAAGCTGTTCTCATCCAGTTGAAAGTGTTGTCCTTGTCTGAAGTAGATTTGATCCACTCATGAACTCCGTTTCTTCTTGATGATGATGAAACTAGTCTTTCAAAATTGAGACTAGAATACTCTTCCAGCTCTCTTCCTTTAGAAGAATCCCATAATCCATCAAAAACCGATTTATTCGGGTTTTCGGATGAAACTAATCCCCAAGCACATACCAAGATAGCACCAACAGATCTTGTACTAACATGAATTGTTAAACAAGTTAGAGCTTCATTGAAGATTACAATCCTTTCTGCAAGACTACTACTACTCCAAGCATCAAGGTTGATTACTTTCCTATCTTTCAACATCTCATTAGTCCAAACCACTTTGTTAATCTTCTGTTTGATGCCTAAATCTGAAAAAACAAGTTCCCATCTCTTCACAAGATTTGGGTTTAACAGACTCTCAACAGAAATTGTATCGGGAGATTCTTCAGTCACCTGTTGTTCGGTTGACTGATGGTGTTGGTCAGATGTGACAGGAGTCGATGCACTTGGAGGTGTTGCCATAGGAACAGTTGGTTAATAGTTCTTGTCTTCTGAGCCGTAGGAGTCAAAAAAGGAACCTAGCGCCTATTATCTAATGGGCCTGGGCCTGGGCCTGAATTTTCTAAAACAATAGTTGCTGATTTTTTTTTTCAATAATGTATTTGTGAGAAACATAGTTTAGATATTTTTTTTGTGAATTCTCAATTGATTTGTTAGCTAGATTAAACTGTTTAGATTTTTATCAATTTTTGTCTTAAAATCGATAAAATTGTGCCAGATATAGAACATGTAATAATTTTAAGGTTGATATCACATGATAACAAAACAAGAATATAAGTAACTACATCAAACAAGCTTGGTTCTCTCTTCCTTATTAAACTTGTTAATGCCTGCAATTTGAGACTGATGTAATAATCTTCAAGATCTCTTGCCTTGCAACACTCCCATATTTGTTTGGATTTTCATACGAAACGAATCACTCAAGCACATACCATGAGAGAGCACCAACAGATCTCATACTCGCTATAAAAGATTGTAATCATCAAAGAATATCTCGGAACAAATAATACGCAAAACAGACATAGCAGACAAGTATTTGCTCAAGAAAAATACCATGAACATCTTTCTAAGCAAATATTTATTAACTCTGTCGGTTTACGCATTATTTGTTATGATAACGTTCAGACTGAAAAGTTGTTGCTTAGTCGGTTCTATTACTTCTGATAATTTGATTAGAACTTCTGATAATTTGAACTTAGTCGGTTCTATCTTAATGGTCCAAAACATTAAAGCCGTGCTTATCAAACTATAACGAGATATTAAGCTAACGAGAGACTAGAAAGGTGGTTACGTTCCTAGTTCTTACAAAATAAATAGGAAGTCAAAAATAAACCATTCAATTTATCTTTTCCCTTTTTTCTTCTTATCACAACCTCTAATAAAAAAATTCCTCTCTCTTTCTGTCAAAATTCTCTTTTCCTAATTCAAAAAGTTCATAATTAGATCAATTTTTAGATCAAATTCTGGTTTCAGTTTTCCCAGGACTGCGGAAAAAGGACTAATCGATTTTCTACATTTTTTACCTGGTAATTCTTTTAACCTTTTCTTTCTTGAAAATCAAACGTCAAAAATTTAGAGATTTTGATTTTGCTGATAATTTCAATATCGTTTTTTTTTATTAACCAAACTGGTTGTCTCTTCATTGTGATTTGATCCTTGGATTATCATTTGACATATATTCTTTGATTCTGGCCTAATTTATGGATGTATGTATCTCTTCTTGAATTTATGTATTTCTTGGGAAAAAAGTAATTCAAAACTAGTACTACATTTCTTGACATACAAGTTATTGGTCTTATCAATGCATAAGTTTACAAAGATCTGCTCTCTTCTTCATGATTTTCCAGGACGGATTTTTATCGTTTCAATCCGATAAGCTCTATTGCATGTTCAAATGCAAAGGCAAGAAGAACAATCATCTTGAGAATTTTGTTCACATTTCTTAGAAATGGAGCGAGCAAGAACAGGTAAGATTTGTTTGAATTGATTCCTCAAGGGAGAAGTAATAGTTTCCCTCTTCGAAAATTGTTTATGTAAGATTTTGTTAGTTCTCTTGTTATCTCTACAGAAGTGGAGAAGAAAGTGTCAAAACTTATAAAATTCATCCAAACCAAAAACAAGATTCCGAAAGATTCAAAGAGAGAGCTTCTTGCTATTGTTACAGATCTTCAAGAAGAATATCAATCTCTCTATTCTACAATTGATGATATTCAACAAGATTCAAATCCGAAAAGCGGATCAAGAAAAGGGAAATCGCGTATTCCTTCATCGAGTTCGGATTTGGAATATTACTCTTCAGAGGAAATAGAAGATCTTGTTCGGGAAGGAAGTGAAATTGGTGAGCTCAAAAGCAAGCTTGAAGCATTGAGGAATGAGTACGAAGAAACAGAACGGGAATTGAGTTCGCGTGTGAAAGAGCTAGAACGAGAGCTAGTTGACGCAAAAGCCGAGTGTGATCGAAAGAGAGATTTAGAAGAAGAGATTGCGATGAAAGCTAGTGAAAGTAAGCAATTAGGAGAGAAGAATAAAAGGCTTAGATCTACAATTTCCGGTTTGGAATTGGTTTTGAAAGAGAAAGGAGATGAAATATCAACACTTGTGGATAGGTTTGGGAATAGTGAGTTAGGTTTAACATCGAGGATCGAAGAATTGAAATCCCAATTGAAGAACCTTGAGCAAGAAGTTGGTTTTCTTCGCGCAAGAAATACGAGTTTTGAAGTTAAGAGACTTGAAGAGCAAGGACATGTTAAGGGGTTGATGGATCAGGTAATTGGTATGAAACACGAGCTTGATTCATTGAGGAACCAGAAAGATGAATTTGAAGCAAAACTTGAGAAGAAAGTCGAAGAAGTTACCGCGACAAATATGGAATTGGAGAGTCTTAAAGAAGACACAAAGGAACAAAGGAATAAAATGAATGAAGAGATTGACCATCTTAGAGGAGAGAATCAGAAGTTGCATACAAGAATCGAAGAACTCAATTCAGAAAATGAAGATAAGAGCAAGAAATTGGACATTCAAATTTCTGATCAGAAGAAACATGTCAAGGAACAAGATGATATTATTCGAAGGTAAACAAACATATCATTTTGAATTTTCGAATTTTTGAATATTCAAACTTTTTTTAAGTCTTTTGGTTTATATCGTAGGCTATCGGCGAAAATCAAGGATCAACAAAGACTTATCAAAGAACAAAAGGAAACCATTGACAAATTCACTGAAGATATGAAACAATCAAAACGTTGGTCACTCGGTTCAAGCCGGGATTCGAAATTGAATCCATATGCCGTAGAGAAGAAAATGGAAGAATTAGCTGAAGATTTCCGAAAGAAGATAGAAGATCATATAAGGATACTATCCAGAAGAATCCATGTAGCCGAACAAATACACTTAGAGAGCAAGAACGACTATATCAAAACACGAGACCTAGTTCAAGAAAACAAAGAAAATAAAGAAAGCTTGATTTTTTTCGAAAACCATTTCAAGAAAATCAAAGATGTTTGGGAAAAAGGGTACTCGAGATCGATAAAGAAGCTAGAAGAAGGAGAGGAACACATAGACCGACTTGCTAGATTAGCGAAGGAGATTGATTCGGCGAAGATTTGGGTGTGTGAGAAGAAGAGCGAGGTAGAAACCGTAGCCGCGGAGCTAGAATGTAAAGAAGCTCAAGAATCTTTGTTGAAGGAGAAGTTATCTAAGCTTGAGAAGAAACTTGCGGAAGAAGGAACAGAGAAATTGAGTTTAGCCAAGTGTTTGAGCAAATTTGAAGGGAGAATGAAAGAGCTTGAGATCAGAGTGAAGCGAAGAGATAATGAATTGTTGAACTTAGGAGAAGAGAAGAGAGAAGCAATAAGACAACTTTGTGTTCTTGTGGATTATCAAAGAGATCGATATGAAGAACTCAAGAAATCAATGTTAAAGGTTTCTCCTAAGACCTAAAATTTTCAAACTAAATTCTTTTAATTTGGATTCACTTTGTTTTTCTTTTCCGCCAAATGTTTTTTGTTGATAAACTTGTATAATGTTATTTGTTGTATTTATTATATGCGTTAGAATTATTAACCCATCTTGCAATATGTCATTGAAATATGTATTGCAAGATAGTGGATCTGTATTGTTATAAAATGTTTTGTGTTGATACTTGTTTCACCATAAAAAAAGAACGTGTACAAGTTTTTGTGATTATTTGTTCACCACGTGTTTGGATGGAATTTTGCGAAAAAATGCCTGACTTTAGGACAAGAGTGAAAATCCATATCCGAGCTTATACACAGTGCTAAAACATATTTGAACTTATAAAAAATTTCATCGTATCATATTCATGCATGAACTTAAGGTAAGTGTGAATATTGAAATTTATACCCGAACTTATACACCGTACTAATACATGCCGGAATTTGTTGAAATTTTGATGGCTAATGGCTATAGTACACTTTGCTTCATATATTATTTTTCGCCTCTTCTCAACTTGAGCTCTTTCAAAAAGACATGACACTAAAAAAATTACAAACTAGATAAAACAAAAATGGCTAAATATTAAAATTTGTGTATAAAATGACACGATGAAAAAATCTGTGTTAAAAATTGCCTTTTTCTCGTTTTTATTTACCAAAGTGTATTTATTTTGTTTATTTATATTGTGATTTCATAGGTTTTATAGGTTTCGTTTCTCATCAGTCGAGGATTGGTCCTAGCTCTTTTCATATTTAGAACATTATCAATGATAGTTGTTAAGTGGGTTTCTAACTATTAAAAACAATTAAAAATTAAACTAAATAGGTGAATAGTAATAAAAGATGTGCTAAATTTAGATCTTTAGATATCCAAAATCTCTATTACGGTGTTGTAGCAATTTTTATATAATAAAAGATTTATATAGAATTTCTCTTTAACAACGCTGTTATATACGCGTCTGTGCCATATATTTTAAACTTTGTTTTGTGCATTGAAAATGATAATATTTCGGAAATGCGGGCTCATCAATCAACGTGTTTTCTCGCAAAAGTCCAAAACTAAACAACTTTTCTCTTCTATTTTCTCTGGTTGCTTTGAATTGAAATAATTCATTTTCTTCTCATTCGTTATTTCATTTTGCATACATCACAAAACTTAATTTCATTTTTTCTCTCCCTTCCGAATCTGTCACCGACTCAACTCACCGGAACTCCTTTTTCCAGGTAAAACCTCCGACTCACCGGGACCTAACTTTCAAGATTTCTCTGTTTCTTTTTTTTCTTTTAAACTTAAGATTTCTCTGTTTTGATCATTAGATCTTCGATGATTCCAAGTACCCATCTCATTGCTATAACAAAGTTACTATAATTTCTGGTTTTTATTAGAATGGTTATTCATCTTCTTTAGTAGATTTTGCTTCAAGTCTTGAAATATTTCCTGATAAATTGATTATATAGGCTAAATAAATCAGGTTATGTTTTTTGTTTAATTTGTATCTACTGATGATCCTTGAAAACTTTATTCATAACCAAGATTCTTGCATTTCATGAATTGTTTATATCCAAAATTCACTTTTCATTGCTCTGGATCTGCATAATGCATAAACTCTTTTCCCTCTAATTTTATATACTTTATTCATGAATCTTTGTTAGACTTGCTTATTAATCTCGATTCGGATCGGTTCAAGACCAAAAAAGGTTAGGGAAACTCAAGAAACTACTCATTGCATTTTAGCATCTTCGTTTCAAAATGCTAATTTTCTACTTGAAATTACATTTTTGTTGGTTAAAGATTTTATTATACCTCTATTATTGTTGTTTTATAGAATCTGCATAAAAGAAACAACGCATATGAAATGATAGCTGTCTTTTATGATCATTCTAAAAGTATGCCTTTCTGGTTCCCATTCTCCTAAAGTTGCTCCGGTGGCTCCACATTCTCCAGCCATTATTTTTATATTTCTTAACTATAAGACCAGATAATGCATCAATAGAGTATTAGTAAGTATCATATATGATCATAAAAAGAATTTCTTGCGATAGTCATCCAAAAAGAGTGAAAATTTTGGATATTTTTATTGATTAGCAAGTTTCTATAATCAGTAAGAAATATGGATCTTTATTCTGATGTGAAAATAAATTTGAGATTGTGTATCTACTTAGAATTTTTAGGATATGTTTCTCTATTAGTTTCTTACTAGAGGATTTATCTATCTGTCTTAAACGAATCATACATCTATGGTATATTATAATGTGACTTGTAAATTAATATTGTAGTTCCATTCTCTATTTGTTTGGTCATTAGCAGGCTCCAATTGAATAATCAATCTACTTGTTTATTTCATTTCTGTTACCATCCAATTCAAAAGTCAGCCAAGTTGATACTATTATTTACTAATTTTAGCTTGATATTTTTCCTAAACATGAAAGTGATTGTATCTTTTTCAATTAAATTTTCCCATTTGTTTTGAACAAGTTATAGAGTTTCTTCTCACATCTCTTTCTCTCTGAAATTCTGCAAAATAAAGATCTTGAAGGAGTTCTCGATATCTCGAAGATGAATCTTTAACTCCAAACTCAACACTTGTTTTGATTGATTGGAGAGAGTGAAGAAGAAATGAGAAAGCATACTATAAGAGACTCCTTGAAATCTTTCTTTGAGCCTCATCTTCATCTTGATAATGATGAATTGCTCAAAGGAACAAAAACCGGTAAATTTTCTCTACACTTGTTTTTTTACTATTTATTAATAATTGGTCTTTTTTTTTTTTGGATTTCTTTAAAATGAAGAAAATACTTTGATCAACAATGCAGAAGTAGATGAAAAAGTGAAGAAAATATTGGGAATTGTTGAGAGTGGAGATATTGAGGAAGATGAATCCAAAAGAATAGTAGTTGCGGAGTTAGTGAAGGAATTCTACAAAGAGTACGAGTCGTTGTATCGCCAATATGATGATCTTACCGGAGAGATCAGGAAAAAAGTTCATAACGAAACCTCTTCTTCGTCGAGCTCTGACTCGGATTCAGACAATAAAAGCAAGAGAAACGGGCGTGTTGATGAGAATGTCGTAAAGAAACAAATCGAAGCTGCAAATCTTGAAATTGCTGATCTGAAAAAGAAGTTAGCAACGGAATCATCCGATCTGAATCAGAAGCTAGATGAAATGAAGAAAGAGAGAGATGTATTTGAAGCAGAGGTAGAGAAAAAGTCTCAAGAAAATAACCGTCTTCAGGCGGATAAGAACGAAACCGAAGCAGAGCTTGAAAGAGAGAAGCAAGAGAAACCGACTTTACTAAATCAGATCAACGATGTGCAGAAAGCGTTACTAGAGCAAGAAGCTGCGTACAATACGCTGAACCAAGAACACAAACAGACCAGTACTTTGTTCGAAGAACGAGAAACAACGATCAAAAAACTAACGGATGATTACAAACAAGCGCGAGAGATGTTGGAAGAGTACATGTCGAAGATGGAAGAGACTGAGAGGAGAATGCAAGAGACAGGTAAAGATGTTACATCGAGGGAAACCGAGATTCAAGATCTCAAAGAGACGATGGAGAGTTTACGTAACCAAGTAGAGATGAAAGGAGAAGAGATTGAGAGTTTGATGGAGAAAATGAGTAATATCGAGGTTAAACTCCGTATGTCGAACCAAAAACTTAGAGTAACCGAACAAGTGTTAACGGAGAAAGAAGAAGAGTCTAAGAAAATAGAAGCTAAGCATTTAGAGGAACAAGCATTGCTCAAGGAAACATATAGAGGTTTGATCAAAGAGATATCCGACAAAGTGAATTCGACATTACTAAACCGGTTCCAAACATTATCTGCAAAACTTGTGGAGAAGCACGAAAGCTACGAAGAAAGAGTTGTTGAAGCGACGAAGATGATTTTGACGGCGAAGAAGTGTGTGATAGAGATGAAGAAGGAGAAGGAAGAGATGGAGAAGAGGCTTGAAGGTAAAGTAAGAGAAGAGGAAGAAGAGAAGGAGAAGTTGAAGGAGACATTGTTGGGATTAGGAGAAGAGAAGAGAGAAGCAATAAAACAGTTATGTGTATGGATTGATCACCACAGAGAACGTTGTAAGTATCTTGAAGAGGTTTTGTCCAAAATGGTAATGGCAAGAGGACAAAGACGGTCATAGTGAGCTTGAAGTGACCTTGTTCTGTTTTCATATGTGTAAGTTAGAGAGCTAAGATGTGTTTATTTATTTTTGTTTTCTATCTTGGTCAATTGTTTTTCTTTGTTTTCTGATTTGAATTTTTCATTTATGTTTTGTTTGTTTGTGTCTTTGTAACTCGAGATTGTTTTGTTGGGTTTGAAGATTGTTTTGTAGTTCTGAGATCAAAAAGATGGATTTGAAATGGTTTTTTTGTATAGAGACCCATTGATGTTGGTAATATATTGTAGTTGTTCTTGCCTTGTTGGATCCAGATTCAAATATCTTGAAATTTTAGAGGTTAAATACATTCATTCACCAACGAGGGAACATAAACCAATCAAAGCTATTTAAAACCAAATAATCTTTTGGAAAATATACTTTTAATATGATATTTCCATAAACGGCTTCTTTGAAATTTGTTGAGCAAAACTTTCCTATTTGCTCGTTGCAAAAAAAAAAAAAAACACTTTCCTATTCGCATGCATCGTACCGCGTAACAAATGAATATATAAGTTAAATCTTAACCAAAGTTTTCATAAGTTTATAAACTGATCAATCCATCCAATACTTTCATAAACTTGATTTAAAACTTATGAAATGAATAAAAAAATTGTCTCCAAATTAATTACTATCAACACAATTATGCTCTTGGATGAGGATGCAATTGGTCAGATTCATTCAAGACAAGTGTGGTTGTAATTATTTTAGTCATTAATAATATCTAGGAGACTTGCACACATAGTTATCAATCTCCCGGTGATTCACAAAAAAAACACACACACATAAATATGCTCTAAAATGTCAACTAACACAAACTGTCAATAAGGTTTGAAGATTGTTACTTACTTTTAGGGTTAATTTGCTTTATAGCAAAAAAATATAAATAACTAAGCAATTAACTCCATGTGGCCAAATGATAGCTAATAAATTTATGGTATTTAGTTAGGTTTTGAATAATACCAATTCCCCTTAATTTTATCATCATTCTAATTAAAAATTCAAAAACTATTTGAACAATAGTCTTCCACGCATGAGCCACGATCAGTGTATCTAATTTGTCTTATCACTAATCAGCTTCGTGCATGATGACGATTGGCTTAGAGATGGTTGTGTTTGATAAATTTGATCCGTAAATTCCCTAGTACACAAAGTTGCATTGTGATTGGCAAATATCTAATAGATTATCGGCAAACAAATTTTTTTTTTTTTTTCAACTCACCAAACAATAATAAATAACTCTTTAAAAAGAAATATTAACTACCAGAAAAATCAATATTCTTAAACCAGAAGCAAAACACGTTGCATGTATATAAACAACTAGATAAATATTACTGGCGTGGCTTAGCTTGTTCCTTCCATGTTAGACATTTTTTTTTTTTTGTCAAACACTTTGATTCATTCAAACAGTTAACCGGAATACAAAGATAGCTGTGAGTTTATCAAATCAAAAGATTTATAAACTTAGAAAAATATAAAGAACAACTTTTCTTTATTAGATTTAGAAACTTTCTCAAAACTAAATCTTTCTTCTTTCTAAGTTATGGTGAAGTGATGAAGTGATATGGAACAACTCTCCATTAGCACTTGTTTATATAGAACTAGGAAACTTGTTCTCCAAGCCTCGGTAGCTTCCTCTCCAAGTCTCGTAGCTTCCTCTCCAAGTCTCGTAGCTTGCTCTCCAAGTCACCGTAGCTTGGTCACCAAGTCTTGGAATTATCTAACATTCTCCCCCGTAATTCCAACTTGAACTCCGGGAAGTTTGATCTCTTGAACTCCGACTAGACTTCTCATTTCTTTGAACTTGATCCTTCCTAATGGTTTGGTAAGGATGTCCGCCTTTTGCTCTACACCGGGTACATGTTCTACTTCAACTTGGCCGTTCTCTACACATTCACGAATAAAGTGATAATTTTTAAGAATGTGTTTACTTCTTCCATGAAACACCGGATTCTTGGTTAAAGCTATGGCCGACTTGTTGTCTATCCTTAGAATGACTTTCTCGTCCTTGCTAAGAATCTCTCTCAACAGTTCCTTGAGCCATATAGCTTGCTTTGCGGCTTCTGTAGCTGCCATAAACTCGGCCTCGCATGAAGACAATGCAACGGTTGGTTGCTTTTGTGATGTCCAAGTAATCGGTGATGCGCCATAGTAGAAAACGTGTCCTGAGGTGCTTCTTCCATCATCAATGTCGATATTGTGACTACTATCACTATATCCAATAATCCTCCTTGACCCGTTTCTCTTGAAGTATAAACCAAAATTAGTGGTCCCTCTTACATATCTTAGGATATGTTTAATTGCTTGACCATGAGACTCTCTTGGACTTTGCATATACCGGCTTAGAACTCCAACTGCATATGATAGATCCGGTCGCGTATGGAGAAGATACCTTAGACAACCGATCGTTCTTCTATACTCCGTGGCATCAAGCTCCGTCTCGTTTTCAGCCTTTGAAAGCTTTAAACCCGACTCCATTGGCACGTGGGTCAAGTTACACGTCTCCATCTTAGTATTAACAAGAATTCCTCGAGCATAACCTTCTTGTTTAATCCTTATCCCGTCTTCTTCTTGAATTACTTCAATGCCAAGATAATACGTTAGCTTTCCAAGATCCGACATCTCGAACTTCTTTGACATATCTTCTTTGAATTGTTTAATGATTATAAGTGATGTTCCCGTCACAAATAAATCATCAACATAGATATCCACAATCAAGACATCATTCTTCTCTTCTTTCCGGTACACTGATGGTTCCTTTAAACACTTCTTGAAGTTCATCTCCTTTAGAACTTGGTCGAGTTTAATATTCCATGCTCTTGGGGCTTGTCGAAGTCCATATAGAGCCTTGTAAAGTCTATAAACTCGGTTTTCTTCTCCATTTTTCACGAAGCCTTCGGGTTGAGTCACATAAACCGTCTCAATTAAATCACCATTCAAGAAGGCGGTTTTCACGTCTAGATGATGTATCTCCCAACCATTTGTTGCTGCAAGAGCTATGAGAAATCGTATAGTTTCGAGTCTTGCCACTGGTGCAAATACTTCTTCGAAATCTACTCCTTGTTGTTGCACATAGCCTTTTGCCACAAGTCTTGCTTTGTTTTTATTCACCGAACCATCTGCTTTTCTCTTTATCTTGAAGATCCATTTTAGTCCAATGGGATTTACTCCTGTTGGCTTGTCAACGAGCTCCCATGTCTTGTTTCTTACAATGGAGTCCAACTCGACTTTCATTGCTTCTATCCATTCAGGAAAGTTTGCAGCTTCAAGATAGTTTTCTGGTTCTCCATCCACTGTGAGTAGTAGCTTCACACTTTCTAGGTCTGCCATCAATACATAGTCGTCAAGATATCTTGGTTTTGTGATGACACGACCATATCTTGTTACTCCTTGTTGCGGTTCTGCTTCTTGATTCTCACCATGGTTTACGTTTTCTTCTTCTTCTTCCTCGACTTGGTTTATAGGTTCATCATCTGGTTCTTGATGATCATTGTCTTGATCATCTTCATTTCCTCTTCCGTCTTCTATAACACCATCACGAGTAAGTTTAAACATGCCCGGTTCTCCATCATTTTGTTTTGTTGTAGAAGACCAGTCCCAAACCTTTTTCTCGTCAAAGACCACATCTCTACTAACAATCACCTTCTTTGCATTCGGATCATAGAGTCTGTATGCTTTGGAACCAGGTTCTGTTCCAAGATTGATCACACTTCTTGACCTGTCATCTAGCTTCTTAAGATGTGGTCCAATGATCTTTGCATATGCAACACAACCAAAAACCCTCAAGTGTTCGATGTTAGGTTTCTTGGATGTGAAGCTCTCGTAAGGAGTTTGATTCCGCAATGCTTTTGTTGGAACTCGGTTTATGAGATAAGTTGAATGACGTACTGCTTCCCCCCATAAACTGTTTGGAACTTTCATTGCTTTAAGCAAGCTCCTCGTCATCTCCATCAATGTCCGATTTCTTCTCTCAACAACTCCATTTTGTTGAGGTGTATATGGTGCGGTTAAGTGTCTAGAGACTCCTTTCTCTTCACAAAACCGGTTGAATTCAGCTGAAGTGAACTCTCCTCCTCTATCGGTGCGAAAGGTCTTCACGGATAAACCGGTTTGTTTCTCCACGTATTCCTTAAACCTTTTGAACCGATCGAATGCTTCACTTTTCTCCTTCATCAAGATAGTCCACATGTATCTTGAAAAATCATCGATTAACACGAAAACGTATCTGTTATTCGATGGTGTTGGTGGTGATATTGGACCGCATAAATCTCCATGAATCAATTCTAAAGGTTGCGTCGCACGAAATCTCGATGTGGTTGGGAATGAATTTCTTGTTTGTTTTCCAGCTTGACACACATCGCATATACTCGTCTCATGTGACACTTGCGGCATTCCTGTGACCATCTCTTTATCAATCATGTTTTTCATGGCACCAAAGCTTACATGACCAAGCCGAGCATGCCATCTCCATGCTTCTTCATCGTCTTGAGTTTGTAAACACATAGGGTAGGAGATTTCCATTGGTGTTTTGTAGAGGCGATTTGGTGATCTTATGACTCTTACAAGTAATCTCCCACATGGATCTTTAAGCGTCAAAAAATCGTCTCTCATGTAGACTTTACACCCATGTTCCGTTGCTTGTCCGAGACTTAGTATGTTGTGTTTTAAGTCGGGAATAAAATAAATCTCCTTGAGTGCTCTTCTTTCTCCGGTCTTGCACACAAAATCTATGGTTCCCTTTCCAACAATATCAACATACGAGCCATCTCCGAATCTTACTTTTCCTTTGATCTTCTCGTCTAAACTTGAAAAGAAGTTTTTGTTTCCCGTCATGTGGTTACTTGCTCCATTGTCTAGATACCACACACTTGTGTTGCCATTGTTGATATCAAAGTTCGTCGGAATCACCTTATCTTCATTCAAAAACACCACCTCATGAACATAAAGAGCATCAGCTTCTTGAGTTTCATGTAAATTTGTCTCTTGTCGTCCTGCACCTCTCTCGGGACACGTTGAGACATAGTGACCAGCCTTGTCACATTTCCAACAAATTATCTTGGACATATCCTTCTTCGGCTTATGGTCTCCGGTTTCTCCTCCTTGAGATTGCCAATTGGATCTTCCTCGACCCCTGCCTCTACCGGAACCATCACCGCCGTTACTTCCTCTACCATAACCACTGCGGTTAAAACCTCCTCTGTTGTAACCTCCTCTGTTATAGCTCCCTCTGTTTCCTCCTCGAAAATTTCCAAAAGCTCCACCTCTTGAGCTTCCGTAACCTCTTGAAAACATAAGTTTTCCTTGGTCCTCACTTCGGGCTTCTTCTCCCACACGTTCTTCATACGCCTTTAGCCTCCCAACTATATCTTCAAATCCTGTAGTATTCAGATCTAGGACTTGCTCAAGGGATGCTACGATATGAATGAACTTTTCTCTTGGGAGCCCCTTCAAGAACTTCTTCACCAACTTTGATTCTTCGATGGTTTCTCCCAAAGAAGCTGATTGACTTGCTAGGCCTGAGATCTTGCCCGCAAAATCATCAACCGAGTCGGTGCTGCTCATCGTTAACTTGTCGAGTTCCGTCATTAAGGTTTGTAGTCGCGCTTCTCTTACACGATCTGCTCCAAGATGACGTGCTTTGATAGCCTCCCACACTTTCTTTGAAGATGTTTGTTCTCCGATTTGCAAAATTAACGTCTCGGGGATTGACTGAAACAATAGTGCTGTCGCCACATCGTTCTTCTTCACATCGGTGGAACCTGGATCTATTGTTTCCCAAACTTCGCAAACTCGCAACGTGATCTTCATACGCATTGCCCAAACTGTGTAGTTTGTTGGTGTGAGCATGGGATAATGAATAGATGCTGCGCCAACGTCTTTTGGTCGCGGCTGTTGTTGGGGTTGAGGATTGTCTTCACCGGCCATGTTTGCTTATGATAATCACTTAACACCGTTCTTGATCGAGTCTTCGACTTAAGGCTCGTTTGAAATTCTCGGTTTCCTAACAGGAATACACAATTCTAGTTCTTTCACAACTCAAAATCAAAAGATTTCAAGGATAATAATCTCAGAGTGAATAGAACTTAGCAAAGTGTATTAATGCTAGCTCTGATACCAATTCAAATCAAAAGATTTATAAACTTAGAAAAATATAAAGAACAACTTTTCTTTATTAGATTTAGAAACTTTCTCAAAACTAAATCTTTCTTCTTTCTAAGTTATGGTGAAGTGATGAAGTGATATGGAACAACTCTCCATTAGCATTTGTTTATATAGAACTAGGAAACTTGTTCTCCAAGCCTCGGTAGCTTCCTCTCCAAGTCTCGTAGCTTCCTCTCCAAGTCTCGTAGCTTGCTCTCCAAGTCACCGTAGCTTGGTCACCAAGTCTTGGAATTATCTAACAGTTTAAAGAACTATAAGTTTAGTACAACAACAATTGAGAATGTATTCAACAATTCAGGTACATAAACAAGATAATACGACTTAAAGAACCAAAAAAAGCTCGAGGACATGAGCTAAAAAGCATCATACCATAAGCTAGAGAATGGTGAGTCGAAGGCAATGTCATGTTAGACATTTATTTATAACTTAAAAGGAACGATTTATCAATATGTCCCTCTGTTCTATAAAGATTGATGTTTCAAAATTCTGAAGATTTACGAGATTTAGGATAGAAGATGGAAGCTCTACCAGACTTGAGCACCCCTCGAGATCCAAATTTTGAAGATTAACGAGATTTCCAATAGAAGATGGAAGATATACCAGACTTGAGCACCCCTTGAGATACAAATTTTGGAGATTGAGGAGATTTTCAATAGAATATGGAAGCTCTACCAGACTTGAGCACCCCTTAAGATCCAAATTCTCGAGGTTAACAAGATTTCCAATAGAAGATGGGAGCTCTACCATACTTGAGCATCCTTCGAGATCCAAATTCTGGAGATTAACGAGATCTCCAATAGAAGATGGAAGCTTTAGTAGATTTGAGCACCCCTCGAAATCCAAACTCTGGAGATTAACGAGATTTCCAATAGAAGATGGAAGCTTTACTAGTTTTGGGCACCCATGGATATATAGTTTTTGGAGATTAATGAGATTTCCAATAATAGCAGTTTGGTAACCAAATAATTCTGTAATAGTATTAGTCATAGACCATGGAGAGTCCATAGTATCCTTCAATGCTTGGAGATTCTTTTCAGACTTGGTGACATTCTTTTCAATTGTGGATGGAAGCTTCACCAAACTTGAAAATCCATTCAAACCCAATGTTTGGAGGTTAGTGAAATTCTTAATAGAGGATACAACCTGCCAGCTTATCCTTAAACAATAATAGAAGTTCAATTTCTGGAGATTAGTGAGATTCCTAATAGATAACGGAAGCTCCACCAGACTTGAACAACCATGAAGATTCAATGTTTGGAGATTAGTGGCATTCCCAATAGAGGATGGAAGCTTCATCAAACTCGGGCACCAACGAAGACTCAGTTTTCGGAGATTAGTGGCAGTTGAAAGATCAGGAATCTCCTTTAAGTAGTAAGACCTATCCAAATTCATCAACTTGAGATTTTCTAGAGGCTGTTGGAAAGGAAAAAAACCGACAACATACCACAACGAGTTGAGTTACGAATGTATTCAAAGGCTAATAACTGTTTTTATTTTCAAGCTAAGTAAAAAGGCAAGTGCTTACTTGAATTCCTTCCCATAGTTTCTCGAGCTCGCTGCACTTCATCTCTATGTTGACAAGGAACTTCGTATCAAACCTAGAAGGCAAGCTTTTCATTGGATAAAGTTCCCAATGCAGCAGTCTAAGTTTTGGAGGTAGACAGTTTAGAAGTCGAGGAAAGTGCATCCGTGGAACAATACTGGAAGCACGAAATCTTAAGAGTTCAAGATTATTCATTTCTTCAAAAGCTTTCTCACTTATATACTGGTCAGAAGCGATCATATCCATGTTTAAATCTATGCCTATAATACTTCTACTACCCTGAAAAATGACACAGAAGATATTATAGTAGTAATTGTTAGCTATTATATGAATTAATTTTGTTTTTTGTTTTGGTAAAATGTTAAATTATATGAATTAAATTTGTATAGGGAGTAAAAGGAAATGAGGGATAAATGAGAAAACTCACTGTATCATCAGTGAGTACTTGACAAATCTCCTCAACATCATCTAAGAACTTACGTTTCCCAGGCTCATCAATGAATTGGTTACGAACAATTTCTCTACCAAGTTCGGCTAGTGATTCATTCATCGGGAACCTTGGTTGGTCGGATATGAGAGATCTTTCCCATAAGGCGCAAAACACAAGCTTGGAGAATCTGTGTCCAACGATGTCTTCAACGTTACGAACAATGCTTCTGTTAAAAAAACAAGCTATATGGAGAAAAAGATCTTTTTCTTCGTCGTTTAAGAAATCATAACTCAACTTTAAAATGCTTCCAATTTCTCCGTCAAGGCGAACCCTTAAGTTTGGTAATTCTGCTTTCCACTCTTGCTTGGACATTCCTCGTAAATGAGAGCCCATAACCCTAAGTCCCAAAGGGAGCTTACCAACACGTGTTGTAACTTCCCAAGCAAGCTCCTCGAAACCATCAAATGGGGTATTCTGACCAAAAGCATTAATGCAGAATATTTGAAGAGCCACAGCATCTGGTGGATAACTCACGTTGTAAATATGTGTTATATCGACTGCATTCAAAAGCTTCTGATTTTGCGTTGTGATGATAATCCGACTTCCAGGCCCTAAGTATCGAACTTTTGGCATGGCAAGTAATTGTTCTAACTGATCCACACCATCAAGAACAATAAGCACTTTCTTTTTCATCAATAAATTGTGTGCAGCTTCTAAATGAGTAATCTCGGAAACCTCTTGGTTGAATAATTGCGATAGAAGCTGCTTCATCAAGTGCAACTTCACCTTGTAGTCATCGGAACAAGTTGGTCTTCTATAACTTGATTTCATATCCATAAAAGCACTCAACTCATAACCACCGGAAATTTGACTGTGTATAACTCTAGCAATGGTAGTTTTACCAATCCCAGGAGGACCCAAAATCCCTATCATCCTTACTTCATTTGATTCTAGACAAAGCAACGATTGCATCTCATCTGTATAAGTTTCCATTCCAGCTAAACCTTCGAAATATTTTGACGGCGAGGAATTGATCAATCTCTTGGAAATTTCGTCGACAATTTCTTCAATCATGACCGCTTCATCATCCCTACAAAATAAAATGGAGAGAAATTATCATCGGCCGTTAGATAGTCATGAAAATTTCACTACCTAACCTACTAATAGTAATGAGAAGTATATAAAAGGAAACGACCTTCAATTTTTAGACTTAACATTAGATTGCCATTAGAAATATTCTCATAATATTCAAAAAAAAATTCATATTGTAAAATGAAATTTATATTTCCCTAGACTAAAATTTATTAGTAATATTTAAAACTCGTTTTTATTAAATTGAAAAAAATAATGCACAAAGAAAGGTTATTAGTAATCCTCACGACAAATCAAACCGGAACACAACAAACCAAAAACGAACCAAACCAAATCCGAACCAAACTAAAACCGAACCAAAGCAAACCCGAACACAACAAATTGTACTTTCTGTTTTGAGCTTTGCTTTACTTAACAGGATTTGTAGCGTTTCAATCCTCCTTTTGTTATGCACTTGGAGTGTTATATTTTTTTGTTGAAACTTTGTGTAAGGTTCGTGACCAAAAAAGAAAAATAAAAAATTGTGTAACCTCCAAACTCCAATATAAGGCAATTTAAGGGGGAATGTTAGGGAAATATAATAATATTATTACGATTTAGAATCTGAGATTGAAGATGAAGTTCTCAAGAGAGAAAGGTAAAGTGTAAAAGTTTGTTATTGATTATTCAACTGGTCAACTCCAAGTTTGTTACAACATACATATATATACGATTCCGGTTTAAAGATAGTTTAACCGGGAATAACATTTAAATCAACTAACTCCAATACCCTCCCTTCAAGATGGCATGTAAAGTTAGTGAATGCCCATCTTGGACAACAAAGTCTTGAACAATGTTGGTTGAACTGCCTTGGTAAAGATGTCAGCAAGCTGATTATCAGATTTCACATGGAGAGTCTTGAGAAATCCACTTTGCAATCTTTCACGCACAATGTGACAGTCATTCTCAATATGCTTTGTCCTCTCGTGGAATACAGGATTAGAAGCAATGTGTAATGCAGACTGATTGTCACAGAAGAGATTAGCAGGAGCTTGAGGAAAACAATGCAGATCATTGAGAAGATTAGTTAACCAAATCAGCTCACAGGTAGCATCTGCCATAGCCCTATATTCTGCCTCAGAGCTGCTTCTTGAAACTGTCTGTTGCTTCTTGGCTCGCCAAGATATCAGAGAGTTCCCTAGAAACATACAGTAGCCAGTCACAGATCTTCTGGAGTCAGGACAAGCAGCCCAATCAGCATCTGAAAAGGCTGTAAGATGAACTTCAGATGTGGCTGAGTAAAATAAGCCTTGTCCTGGATCATTCTTTATATATCTCAAGACTCTATGAGCAGCTTTCAAATGAGCATCAGTAGGAGCAGACATATACTGACTCAACTTATGCACAGCATAAGTGATATCTAGACGAGTATGTGTCAAATATAACATCCTGCCAACTATACGCCTGTAGATAGATGGATCAGGTAACAAAATTCCAAAATCTGATGCTAATTTCAGATTAGGTTCCATAGGAATGGAAACAGGTTTACAATTCAACATTCCTGAATCTTCCAATAGTTCCAAAGCATATTTTCTCTGATTTATAGAGATGCCTTTCTTACTCCTAGCAATCTCAAAGCCTAAGAAGTATTTTGCAGGACCAATATCTCTAAGCTTGAAAGCTTTCTGCAGTACTTCTTTAAAGGCACACACAGCAGTATCATCATTTCCCACCACCAAAATATCATCAACATATACTAAGATGACCAAGTAAAGACCCTTGTGGTGTTTGACAAAAAGGGAATGATCAGAAGGAGCTTGAATAAAACCTTCAGAAAGAATAACCTGAGAAAGTTTCTGATTCCATTGCCTAGAAGCTTGTTTCAAACCATATAAGGACTTATGGAGTTTGCAGACAGAATTAGGAGGAACTGATCTTCCTGTTAGTTGAGAATATCCAGGAGGTAAAACTATGTATATCTCTTCATCCAGATCACCATTCAAAAATGCATTACTAATATCCAGTTGAGTGATAGACCAATTCTTTATTGCTGCCAAACCAAGAATCATTCTAAGAGTACCCATCTTGGCAACTGGTGAAAAAGTATCAAGATAATCTAGCCCTTCAAGTTGAGTATATCTCTTAGCAACTAGGCGAGCTTTATGCCTTTCTATACTTCCATCAGGTTGATACTTAATAGTGAAGACCCACTTACAACCAATAGGATGTTTCCCTGGAGGAAGCTCACATATAGACCATGTACCCGTCAGCTCTAGAGAATTCATTTCAGAACCAGCAGCATCCTTCCACACCACAGATTGTACAGCTTCTTGGAAAGTTTTAGGTAAGGATGTGGTGGTTATAGAAAGAACAAAGTTCTTATATGTAGGATTCAAATTGTCATAGGTCAGAAAAGACGATATAGGGTAAGAGGTGGTAAAAGAATCATGAGCTGGAAAATCAGGTAGTTGGTGTAAGAGGTAATAATGGTACTCATCTAGGTAAGTAGGAACCTTAGTTTGTCTCTTAGGTCTCTGTTCCTGAACAGGGCTTCCTGATGGAATTATATCATTATTCTCAGTAGAAATGGAAGGAGATGGAACAGAAGAAGTAGGAGAAGGAACAGATGAATGAGAAGAATCATGTATTTCTGCATGATGTTCAAAAGAACCTGAGACAATAGAATCAGTAGACTCTATAGGGATGTCAAAAGAGGCAGGGAAAATAGAATCAGGTATAGGTAAGGGAAGTAAGTCTTGATGAAAGGGATCAAGAACTTTGGTTCCAGTAGAGAAAGGGAAAACATTCTCATGAAATATCACATTTCGAGTGATTGAAATCTCCCTAGTGTCTAAAGAGAGAACTTTATAGCCTTTATAGCCAGGAGGATAACCAAGGAAGACACAAGATGTAGCTCTTGGAGAAAATTTATGTCTGTCTTTCAATAAGGTAGAAGCAAAACATAGACAACCAAAAACTTTGAGATGGTCATAAGAAGGTGTTTTGGAAGTCAAAAGTTCAAAAGGGGTTTTATTATCAAGCAAAGGAGAAGGAGTCCTATTGATCAAGTAGACTGCAGTTAAAATGTAATCACCCCAATATGTCAAAGGAATATTGGATTGGAATAAAAGAGACCTAGCAACATTGAGAATGTGCTGGTGTTTACGCTCAACCACTGAATTTTGTTGTGGTGTATATACGCAAGAAAAGAAATGAACAATACCCTTAGTTTTAAGAAGAGATGAAAAAGAAAGTTCAGGGGCATTATCTGAACGTATTGCCTTGACTTTGGCATTATACTGTGTTTCAATAAGTTGAAGAAATTCAGGAAACACAGTAGAAACAGAACTTTTATGTGTCATCAAATATATCCAAGTCACTCTAGTACAATCATCTACTAAAGTGAGGAAATACTTGTAGCCTTCTACAGTAGGGACTTGAAATGGTCCCCAAACATCTAAATGGATCAAATCAAAAGGAGTTGAAGAAAGATTATTAGATGATGAAAAAGACAGACGTTTTTGTTTGGCTAAAGGGCAGACTTTACAAACAGAATCATGAGATGTTTTCCCAAGAGGTATATGTAAAAGTTTAGAAAGAGTTTGAATTTTATTGAAAGAAGGGTGACCAAGTCTCTGGTGCCAGACATCAGCAGAGACTTGAGAGACAAGATGGTCTTGAGAGATGGAAGAAATGATCTGAGTAGAAGAAAAGGGTTGAGGAGGCTCCAGGACATTTAAGTTTTGTTGGAGGTTACCCTTCCCAATCATCAAGTCCGGAGTACACTCCTGTGGAAAGAAAGGATTATAAGGAAGGATGTAGCATGAAGAAAAGGAAAATAAGACTGATATAGTGCTATTCCTCGTGAGGGCACTAATGCTTAGGAGGTTAAAATGAAAATGGGGCACATATAGAACTGAGGTGAGAGTAAGATCTTTAGAAAGAGTAATTGTTCCAGAAAGAGTTACTGAGATATGGTTTCCATCAGGAAGAGTCACTGTAGTATTGGTTATAGTCTCAGTGGTAGTGAATAATCCTAAGTCATAACAAACATGACAACTAGCCCCTGTATCTATCACCCAAGTATGTGCAGTAAAAGGAAGGCTTTTCTTAATTCCCACAGTAGAAACTATATGTAAGGGTTCAAAGGTAGTACCTGAAGAAGATGGAGTATGAGGAATAAGGTGAGGTTGGGGTTTGGAGACAGAAGTTGTACCATCTGCCAGTGTGAAAGTGCTTCCTGAAACCTGAGCAATGTTGTTCATCACTGGTGGAGTGATATTGAGAACACTTAGAAGTTGTTGGATTTGGTCTGCAGTGAGATTTGCCAAGGAAGAACCTTGCTGATTGTTTGCAGGTATCATACCAGAATTATCCTAAACAACCATATTCGCCACATTGTCTTTCTTTGGTGGCCATTGTTGTTGTGGTTTGGAGTAGTTCTGAGAAGAAGACTTGTAATAGCCAGTCTGATTAGGAGCTTTATATCCCTGAGGATATCCATGAAGTTTATAACATTTGTTGATAGTATGTCCAACTATACCACAATGGGAGCATATGGGTCTGTTCTTGCCTTTGTTATATCCATTACTGTAAGCAGCAAGAACTGGCTCTGAAGATTCCATTTGTGAAGCTTGAAAAACAACAGCACTATTCATTTGTCCATTCTTCATAGATCTCTGCCTCTCCTCTTGAGAAACAAGATTAAACACCTTCGAAACAGGAGGTTTTGGCTCCATCATAAGAATCTGACCTCTGATAGCAGTAAAAGATTCATTTAATCCCATCAAAAATTTGAGAACTCTATCATGTTCTTCTCTAGCCTCCAGCTTCTTAAGATTTACACAATCCAGACGCCCACAACAACAGCTAAAAGGACTCTCATGAGTCTTTAACTCTTCCCAGAGTTGCTTCAGTCTCGTATAATATTCACTAACATTGTGAGAGCCTTGAACTTCAGAAAAGATTTGTTGTTTAATCTCTGCAGTCCTAGGACCATCACTCTGTTGAAATTGACTATGAAGATCCAGCCACATTTGTCTAGCTGTGTCTAAGTACATAATACTCTTAGCTATAGGCTTCTCTACAGCATTAACAATCCAGGTACACACAATGTTGTTGCATCTTGACCAAGAACCGTAATCAGGATGCGTAATTTCTAATTCCGGAAAAGATCCATTCACAAAAACAGCCTTATTCCTAGCACCTAAGGCCATTAACATCGAGCGACGCCAAGTATTAAAATTTCCTATACCAGCAAGCTTTTCAGAGACAAGAGCAATACCAGCGTGATCCGCGCTATGAACGTAGAGTGGATTGGAATTTGGATCCGAGAATGAAGCCGTCGTCGATGATTGCGATGGAGGAATTGTAGTGTTTGGATTCGATTGATCAATCGCCATTGATGAATATGAGTAAGAATCAAGAGAAAAACACACGAATTCGTGTAATATGAAAAGAAAAAGCTCGAATCTGAGATTACCCAGAAAATCCGAGAAAATCGCCGAGAAAATGCGAGAAAGTGAAAGATATAGAATCAATCACTGAAACAAAATGATGGATGATGAAATCGAGTATGCGGAAGAAGAATATGAGCTCGAATCAAGCTGATTCAAGGCTCTGATACCATATTACGATTTAGAATCTGAGATTGAAGATGAAGTTCTCAAGAGAGAAAGGTAAAGTGTAAAAGTTTGTTATTGATTATTCAACTGGTCAACTCCAAGTTTGTTACAACATACATATATATACGATTCCGGTTTAAAGATAGTTTAACCGGGAATAACATTTAAATCAACTAACTCCAATAAATATATTATGATAAGAATATGAACCGATCAATTATATAGAGTTGGTTTAATCTTATATGATCAAATATATGTATAATACAGTATATGTATGTTTCGGTTAGTTGACCAGAGGTGTAAGAGAGAATTCCCAAATTTTATTCTACTTGGACATTCATCTCAACTTCCGATATAAGATTCATCAATACATCTCAACTTCCCATGAAAAATTCTTAGAATTGATATGTTGAAAGATTAATAAAAAGTGAATTCAAGAGGACAAACCAGTTTCTTGAATCGTAACCAGCGATTGTGGCCACTTCCACGAAAGCTTGTCTCCATCTTCCGATTTCCTCTTTTGTTTGACCCGCACAAGTTTTCTTAAAGATAGCTCCAAATTCTCCTGTCAGCTTCTTTACATCTGATGGATCAACTTCATAGAAAATGGCAAACACCACTTGACCAGACTCCTTCTTGCGCTTCATTATCTCCACCAATTCATCAAGACACCATTTCGAAGAAGCATATTTCTCTGAGAGAATGACGATCGCGATCTTAGATCTTTTAACCGCCCGTACGATTTCAGAACCGATGAATTCTCCTCTCTTGATATTATTATCAATGAATAAAGTGATTCCCTTCCTCCGAAACTCCTTCTTAATGTGACTGAGAAAGTTTATGCGGATATCTTCCCCGCGAAAGCTCGGAAAGACATCGTGTGTCCATTTGCAAGACAAAGAAGATGTAAGAAATGAAGAAGGTAAAGAAGATGAAGAAGATAAAGAAGACGAAGAGGACAAAGAAGATGGAGGAGATGAAGAAGATGGGGGAGATGAATATGATAAAGAAAATGGCGGGGATGAAGTATATAAACCTAATTTTTGTTTTTCTTGATGAAGTCTGATTTTTCTATAAACCATGAAAATTGGTGTACCAAAATACGTAAGGTAGCCTATTACAGAAGCAACAACAGTGAAGGAAAAATTAGAATCCATTAGCAATATATGATTGAACGAGGATAGATATCAGAAAGAATTTAGTTCGCGGAGGATGATGAAATAATGAAGAGGCTTTGCATATGTTGAACATGTGTGTAATCTTTACTCTTGACGGATGAAAATACTAAGTAGCAAAAAAAAGGAAGTCTCATGAATGTTTCCTTAGAAAAGAAATGGGATCCACGAATGAAAACTATAAGTTCAACGGAAAATAAATAAGCAAGAGGGCATAGATTAAGCATGGGGACCAGGACAATTAATGAATAAGCCCTTTTGGATGCTTAAGCACTCCACATGCATGACACAAAAATTGAAAATACTCAAACCGATCCAAACAGAAAATGTCAAATTACATGAACGGTTCTTATCTTTTAAAATTATGGATACTCGAAATAGGTGGGCATTCGATTTTTCGGTTCGGTTCGGTTATTCAGTTTTTCAGTTTTTGGGTTATAGTTAAAATGAGTTCATATAGAACCAAATGAGTTATGGGTCGGTTCGGTTTTACATTTAGAGGTCCATAATGAAACACCAAATGGAACACAAAATGAATCCATAAATATAAATGAAACACAAAGTATCTTAGGACTAAAACACAAAATCTTAAATAAAACACAAATTCTTAATTCATGTTTTGGATATTTTGATTATCCTGGGTTTTTGGTTTGGTTCGGATTCGATTTGGTTTTTTGGTTCCGGATATTTTTGCCCACTTCTTCATACAAACATTGAACGGGTATCCAAAATACTTGAAACATAAATTAACTTAAAAAAATATTTTGATTATAGCAAAATTTATTTGACGTTTTCCTCTTGGCGCGCGTTTACCGCTCGTTTTCCAAAGGGTATAACTACAAATATATAAATCTTATTAAATGAATAAAAGGGTATAACTACAAATAAATTATGATGGACGCATAATTATGCTTTAAATGTCAACTAAACACACATTTTCAATAAGGATTTAAGATAGCTTCTCCATTTAATTTTAAATCATCACTCTAATCAAAATTTCGAAAACTATTTGAACATTAGTCTTCCACGCATGAGCCACGATCGGTGTATTTAATTTGTGTTATCACCAATCATCTTCGTGCATATGATGGCGAGATGCATTGTGATAATTGGCTAATATCTAATAAATTATACCCAAACAATATTGTATCTAATTTTTCTTCATAATATTCTTTAACAGAAAAATTAATAATCTAAAACGAGAAGAAAAACACGTTGCATGTATATAAACTACTAGATTTATATTATAGGCGTGGCTAGCTTCTTCCTTTCGTGTTTCACATAAGTCTTTTACATGACACATCGCTTAAACTAAGGGACGAGTGAGGGCCACGAGGCGTCGTATTTATTGCAATTAGTAGTGGATCGTTTGCAATCGTACAACGAATTACCTACTCGAAAATATAAATGTTAATTACAAAATTGCAACAAAGAAAAAAACAAAGATTCACAAGCTTCGTCTAACCTTCCAAAGTTTTAGCTCTGGTTATATGACTAAAATCTAGGACTTTGTGATATAGAATTTTTTCATGTAATTACTTAGACAGAGTATATATATATATATATATATATATATATATATATATATATATATATACTATAAGAGTAATAGAGCTATACTAGTATTTTTAAAAAAAAAAGAATAATAGAGCTCACTAGTGTCTTAGACTCTTAGGTACAAATCATATAGTATAACACTAAAATTAAAATCATTAACCTATTGCTCAATTAAACCGAAAAAAAAAAAATTGATGCTAAACGCCTAAAGATATTCTCTTCAAAACAATAGAGTTTAATTTCTGTTCAAAACCAGATAAATACTCTATGATGCTTTTATTTGTTAAAGGTCTCTGTATTAAATGGTTAAGGTTTGCGTGATGACATTTGGTACGACTAAAAAATAGTAGTCAACAAGCAAGAACGAACCTAACTCATTAGTTGTCCATTAACCTAATCCTAATGATCATATTCTTAATTTTTTGTCCAACGAGATTCCAATGATTTAATACAGTATATACACTTCATATTTTATATCTAAAAATGACAACAAAAAAATTCTTTATATGTCCAAGTATTTAAACGTTTGCATTCGACGTTTGTTAACATTTCCCAGACCAATGAAACGAAGAACACAAAAGAAATGAGATGATGTTTGTTCGAGCAATTTAACTATAAACTAAGGGAATAGTCTTTGAAGGAAATTATTGCAAATATAAATACATACATTATACATATTTGAGTTATATAAATAGTTTAATACTAGTTATAAAGATAAAGAAGTATGTGATTTTGGTAATCTTTAAACACCTATAGTTAACTACTATCTGTCTTCAGATTCTCCACGTGAAATGGCCACGAAGCTCGCATTACGTAAAGGCGTATATTTTTTCACTTCATACTTATTAAACGATAATGCATGTTATTTTAATATATATGGATGTAACTTCCAGACGTCGAAATTCATACGGCAACCTTGATTTACTTTAGTATTAATCATAAAAAGTACTAACGAATTTTCGTCTCATCATAAGTTTGATCGTGTATATATTGCGCATATCGGATAAAAAAAATAGAATAATATAGAAAACTAGTATAAGAAAATGTTTGAACCTGCTTTTAAGACCAGACACAACATGGTGTCTATTCCGGTTCTTACCACCTTCAGAGGAATCTATCGTGAAGTGAGAAATTCTATTTCCGGTCGTCGCCACAGAAAGAAGTTCTCAAATCTGATGTCTCTGTGGCTTAGATAATCCCAAATGGTTTCCCAACCAAATTGTATTCAATCTTGTTTTTTCCTTTTTTTTAGCAAGATTGTATAGCTTCTAGATTTCACTTCGTTTGAAAATCTACTTTCATTTTATCAAAAAAAAAAAAAAAACAGTTAGGTATAACTCTTTTAACAATAAAACAAACAATACTAGCTAGAGCGTAAGAAGACAAAAATAAATGCCAATTGTGATGTCAAATACAGTTAGGCATATTTATTGTAATTATTTATTCTCTTTCAAGTTTTCCGGGAAGACGACGGGATAAACAAACTAGTGTTATTTCTAGAAAAAAAGTTATTTATACTGTACAAAAATGTCATATATCATCGTTGGTTTTGGTTGGACATAGCTACATAGAAAAACTATATACCTAATTTTTCTAAAATTATAGGTGAAATAAAGAAAAAGAAAAATAGAGAGACAAGAGTATTAATTGCAAAAATTAATATATGACGATGAAGTCTAATACACATAGAAAGTTATTCGCTACGCGTTTTATTCCTCACCAAATACTCCAATCTCTATAACTCTCTCTTTATATATAACACATATACTATATAATCTACAAATTATAGCCACTACCAAAAGAAAAAAGTTCATAGCTTTCCATTTTCCACCGTATAAAAAGAAAGATGGAGGTCAAACCAAAAGCTTTAGTAGAATCAAAGAAGAAAGCAACAAAAGCTCATGAAGATGAGAAGAAGACAAAGAAAGATGATGTTATGACTACTAATGGTCATCAAGATAAGATCACTCTTGTTAAAGGAAATATCAAATTCTTTGAGGGTTTAAGACAATCTAAGACAACAAAAGATGATCAATTTCCTAATACCTCAAGGTCATCATCATCATCATCATCATCATATGTGATGAAGATCAAGATGGAAAATTGTGAGTTCTCTCACGTTTTGTTTCTTAAAATGTTTTTTCCTATTTTATATAATAAGGTCAATATACTAATAGTTCCAAAATATCATATTAGTATGTTGTTATCATCAATTATTGGGTTTGGTTTTCTTTTAATTTCATTTCTTTTTCCACATGATTTTTTTGTATAAATATATGGAAATTAACATATTTTCATGAAGCCTCTTTATGAAGTTATACATCACTATTTGTCTAACGTTTTGAGCCATAATTTTTCTTGCACTACAAGAAAACACTGCCTATTCCGACGGCAAAACCGTCGGAAATCCGTCGGAAAAAGGGTAATTCCGACGGATTTCCGACGGTAACAGTCCGTCGTTTCTATCTCGTCGGAAAGTTTAAACCATCGGAAAATCGTCGGTGGTTTCCGACGGTTCTCAGACGGAAAACGGATTGCCGGATTCTGTCGACATTTAATCGGAATTCCGTCGGAAATTAGACCTCCGTCGGAATTCCGTCGGAAAACACCAGAAATTCAAAACCGTCGGAATTCCGTCGGAAATTAGACCTCCGTCGGAAAACAAAACCGTCGGAATTCCGTCGGAAATTAGACCTCCGTCGGAATTCCGTCGGAAAACACCACAAATCCAAAACCGTCGGAATTCCGTCGGAAATTAGACCTCCGTCGGAAATCACCACAAATCCAAAACCGTCGGAATTCCGTCGGAAATTAGATCTCCGACGGAATTCCGACGGCATTCGTGTTTTTTTTTTAAAAAATGGAAATTATTTAAATAGATTGAATAAATAAAAAGAAATTAAATTATTAAAATTAAATTTAAAATTAAGAAAACAATATATTAAATTGTTTTAAAAGTATTTTAAAAGTATTTAAAAGTTTTACATTTAAAAGTATTTAAACGTAAATATAAAACAAATCTACTCGGGCCTATGGTTACGGAAGAACTCGTTCATCTTCTGTTCCAGCGCGTTAAATCGTTGATCCGCCTCCGCCTTATCTTGCTCTCTCGCTCGCTCCGCCTCCGCCCTATCTGCCTCTCTCGCTTGCTCCATTGCCCTAAGGCGCTCGGTCAAGTCTCGGTTTTCCGCCAACAATCGGCTAGCACCGACATATCGAACCGAGGAGACGGACGACGAACTTTCTTCAGGGAGACCGTATACACGGCCTCTTGTCTTCGGAGTCGCCTACGGGAAAAAAATAATGAAAGCGTATAAGTTAGTTCTAGTAAAAATTATTTTGAAATTAGATTAAAAACGACACGGTTACTAACCTCGTACGTGAACTCGTTGACCTTCTCCACTGGAACTTCGGTGGCTGCCGGAGTTCCTTCCTCGATCGGTTGCGATTGGAGGTACTCCTCCTGCCGCCTCTCCACGGTTTCCACGATTTCTCGAGCAACCGGATCTTGAATTTCACCGGTCTTCTTGTTGGTGTGCGTTGCTTTGATCAAATCTAGATTTGATGGAAGCACACCGGTTTCCTGAAACTGTTAACATATAAAATTTCATTAGCGAATTATAAAAAGTATGAAATATTTAAAAAAGCATCGAACTTACCATTTTATCCGCAACTGACGCCTTGCTCGTTGCTCCGAGGTTGTGGGTCGCCTTTCCCTTCCCCTTCCTGTCGCTATTGCGGTTAGATGAGTGTTGCATCGAGGACGCCCGAGTTTCCTCGCGTTCCCAATGTTCAAGAAGTCCAGCCCATAAGGTTTGTTTCTCTCGCAAAACTTTAGGCACCTCCCTCTTCTTGTACCACTTCTCCTTCCACTCGTTCATCTTCAACGAGTACTTCCTCGAAGCCTTTGCATCGAACTGCTTACGGACCATCGACGTGATGACCGGGTCCCACGTAAACTCTTGCTGCAAAAAAAACAACATTCACGCATTAGAAATTAAAATGAGTCATATAAGAAATATATTTTAAAAAGATTAAAAAAAACTCATACCGCAAATTGCCGGAACCATGTGTCTCGGTCCTCGACTGGCATATCACTGTATGAGGGATACGGTTTAGTTACCAAGCAATTCATCATTGCATTGATAGAACTCGTAATCCCGTTCCCCGAGTATTGAAACCTATTTTAATATTTAGTTAAATATTAACATAAATTAATTAAAACCATTAGATATTTAAAAAAATACATACCATGTCGTATTAGGTGGAACGTCTGGATCTAGACGAGGCAACCTATCACGTCCGGGCTGCGACAGAAACTCCTCGATGCTCATGACCGTGGGAGCTGAGCTGGATGTACCCATGGGCTGAGACATGCGTGGCGTCTCTACCGCGACATTACTGTCGGGAACCTGAGTGTGACTCGCACTCGCACCTCCCGTACTGGGAGTCCTAGTCCTAGAGCGATGCTGCTGCCCATAGTCCCTACGAATTCCAATTAGAAATTTATGAGAAATTGTAAATTTTCAAATAAAAGTTAATGGATTTTAAGGATTTAAAGGTTAAAATTTTTAAAAATTTACAAATAAATTTTTAAAAATTTTTAATTAGTTTTAAAAATGTAAAGAGTTAAAATGTTTTCTTAATGTTATTTAATTTTAAAATTTAAAGGATTGTAAATGATATTCTTAAAATATTGTATATATGATATTTATAAATTGAAAATTGAGACATATTATTCAAATACTAAATTTTTTAAAAATCACTCAAAATCAAAAAAACATTTCTAATGTGGACAATTTTTAATAATGGAATTAAAATTTTTTAAATTTTAAGGATTTAATAAATTTTAAATTTTGTTGGATTTCAAGTTTTAAATTTTAGTTTTTTTAATTAGTTTTAAAAATGTAAAGATTTAAAATGTTTTATTAATGTTATTTAATTTTAAAATTTAAAGGATTGTAAATGATATTCTTAAAATATTGTATATATGATATTTATAAATTGAAAATTGAGACATATTATTCAAATAATAAATTTTTAAAAAATCACTCAAAATCAAAAAAACATTTCTAATGTGGACAATTTTTAATAATGGAAATAAAATTTTTTAAATTTTAAGGATTTAATAAATTTTAAATTTTGTTGGATTTCAAGTTTTAAATTTTAGTTTTTTTAATTAGTTTTTAAAATTTTAAGGTTTAGGTTGTTAATAATTAGTATTTTCTTCATAGTATTTTACATATTATTCATAAACATGTTTTAAAAAAAAAATCATAAAAATCATTAAAACATTTGAAAATTATATACAAACTCTATACAATTTTACAAAAATTATATACAAACTTTTAATTCCAAATTCACAAAAATTCTCATACAATCTCCAAATTTCTCAAAAATCTCTATACAATTTCACAAAAACTCTTTCCAATCTCCAAATTCTATCACAATATCACACAAACTCTATCCAATCTCCAAATTCAACCACAAAATCACAAAAACTCTATCCAATTTCACTAAAACCATATACAAACTCGAAATTCAACAAAAAATCCACAAAAACTCTATACAATTATATAAAACGTACATTGATTATGATTTGGTGAAAGATTTGGGGCGGTGTGACGACGGTGTGACGACGGCGTAATCGGCAGAGGAAAAAAAAAAATTTTACAGTTTTGTGCGAATGGAATCGGAGAAGACGAAGTCTGTGGATTTATAACAGTAGACGACGGCATTCCGACGGAATTCCGACGGCCTTTAAAATTTCCGACGGAATTTCCGACGGAATTGCCGCTTTGGCGGTGAAACCAAAGGTCAAAGGCGGCAAGGGGAATTAGGGTTTCCGTCGGAATTCCGTCGGAAATAAAGACGGAATTCCGACGGATTTAAATTTTATTTCTTTAAATATTTTTCGAAATTAAATTTTAAAAAAAATTTATAATCCGTCGGAATTCCGTCTTTATTTCCGACGGAATTCCGAAGGGATTTAAAAAAAATTTTTAAAAATATTTTCCGAATTAAAAGTTTAAATAAAATTTTAATATCCGTCGGAATCCCGTCGGAAATAAAGACGGAATTCCGACGGAATTTAATTTTTACTTTTAAAAATATTTTTCGAATAAAAATTATAAATAAAATTTTAACATCCGTCGGAATCCCGTCGGAAATAAAGACGGAATTCCGACGGAATTTAATTTTTTTTTTTCAAATTAATTTTCCAATTGCTTTATAGGGATTTAGGGTTTCATTTACATAGATGTTCGTATGGCTCAATTCCTTTGGTTTAGTCTTTAATTTTGTTAATCAATTAGAGAAACTGATCGAAGAAAATTAGGGTTTTTTGTTACTAAATTTCCTATCTGAACCGAACTGGAACCGACGAGAACTGAACCGAAAAAATAAAAGTAACCATTGGATATAACTTAGTAACTACATTATAAAAAAATACAGAATTTCAATACCAAAATAGTAACATATTACACATAAATAACAACATTATCCGGTTACACGCGTAGAATAGATAGTAGGAAATTATTTAACACAAAAGCAACACAAAATAGTAACATATTACACATAAATAACAACATTATCCGGTTACACGCGTAGAATAGATAGTAGGAAATTATTTAACACAAAAGCAACATAAATTATTTATTCTTCATCGGATTCTGGAACTGTTTCATATGCGTACCCAGTATTTCCTTCATCTTCCTCCTCGATGGTGCATACTTCCGTTGGGTGGTATTCTGCAATCATGGAATTGGCACCGATTATCTGTTTCAAAACAAAAAAATTTATGTACCAATCCCACAAATATTTATAAACGAATGGTGTATGTACCTTAACAATGTTCCGCTCTGTGATGTTTAGGTACTTTGGGTTCCTATCAAAACGGCATACAGTAACATTCTTCAGGATGACAACCGCACCGACAGCAGTCGTGAGTCTGTACTCGTCATTCTTGAATATGTTATGGTGCATGGTTCCCTCGATTATTCCCGACGGATCTTTTAAGGTGACAAGCAGACCTCCATGGTCAGTGGGGGTCAAACTAGAGAGCATAGCCACCATCTGATAGATTAATTGGAATATACTAGCTTGTCAGATAAATTGTTTCTCTAAATGTTAATAAAATTGGAAGGAAACGTGGACCTTTTTTACTTTCACAAATTGTGAACGCGGGCATTGAATTTCAGCAACCTGTGTCCAGAATGGTGTGGTCCTATTGTGATAAGAACCTACATTTATAAATGATTGATTTTGTATTTGTCAACCACACTCATTGTAATAGTAATAACGGTAAATATATATATATATACCTTCTCGAATTATGTAATCGATAGTAGAAGTCCACCGAGGACTACTAAAATCCTGGTCGGCTTGTGGTGCCTCATTAATGACCTCACGAATAAAATCTTGTGTTGGGCGTGGCTGAAAACTTTCACCTCGCATCACCTTTGCATCATGAGACCTCTTTCGAAACAGGCCTCGCTGTACCACTTGGCCTGGTCCCGGTATTACGGGCATTTGGTTCTGGGATTGTTGAGTTGGATGGAGTGAAATTGTCGGTTCAGCATCAGTAACATTTAAGTTATCGTAAGGAGGGCTTGAAGGAACAAGAGGTGTGGTTTGAGGGTTTTGACCGGGGGCTCGGTTTTCTATATAGTAATTCCATAGATCTCTGTTTGCCATTAAGCAGTTGAATTTTTCTGTGTTTTGAAATTATGTTCAAAATTTTTATGAAGGAATGAGAAAATGTGCCAACTTATGTAGAACGGATGACCGTCGGATTTCCGTCGGAAAACCGTCAAATCACGCCGACATACGACCCCACCAATCCCATCGGCCACTGCATTTCACCTAACTAATAACCACTCAAACTTTGCCGACATATAGTCCGTCGGATTTCCGTCAGAAAACCGTCAAATCACTCCGACATAAGACCCCACCAATCCCATCGGCCACTGCATTACACCTAACTAATAACCACTCAAACTTTGCCGACATATAGTCCGTCGGATTTCCGTCGGAAAACCGTCAAATCACGCCGACATACGACCCCACCAATCCCATCGGCCACTGCATTTCACCTAACTAATAACCACTCAAACTTTGCCGACATATAGTCCGTCGGATTTCCGTCGGAAAACCGTCAAATCACTCCGACATAAGACCCCACCAATCCCATCGGCCACTGCATTTCACCTAACTAATAACCACTCAAACTTTGCCGACATCAAAAACCGTCGGATTTCCTACGGTGTTAATTCCATCGGTAATACAGACGGAATAGAGACGGAATACCGACAGTTTTTACATATAACTTAGACTATAAATACAGCTCATGGAGTGTAACTCTTCTACACATCTAAATAACACAGAAATGTCTTCTAGGTCTCCTAATGGAGACGAAAAAACAACATCCGAGGGAAAATTTTATTTTAATCCAAAATACTCGTGGGAAACCCCTGGTGATTGCGACGAATTCACTCATGAGATTCCCGTTTACTCGTGGGAATTTGATATGTGCTCACCAATCCATAAAGAAGATTCCACATCAACAATAGTGCCTGACACCCAATGCTCGCCAAACATCCACCATATGTACGATAGGCAGCCACAATGTTCTGACCATAAGCGAGGTATCGAAGTCGATCAACCATGTAAATTGATGGAAAATTCATATACTTACGGTGGAAGTGGTTCAAACGTATGTAAGGATCACGACTATGGTTATGAATTCGCCCAAAGCCCAGAAAAGCCAAACATAAATTTAGATGTTGATGCAATCAAAAGAGAATTGTGCGACGGATTTATAGAATCTGCAGAAAATGATCATTACTATGATTTTCACTGCGCCCAAAGCCCAGAGAAGCCAAACTTAAATATAGATGTTGATGCAATCAAAAGGGAATTATGTGACGGATTTGTAGATTATGCAGAAAAGAAAAAAAAGGGAAAGCACATCACTAAATGGTTCTAACAAATGGTAAGTTCGGAGTGGTACCTGTTTATTTTACCTGTTTCAAATTTTATGTTTCATTAAATGTAATGTTTTACCATAACGGTTGTGTGTTAAAATTTCAAACTCTATAATGTACCTGTTTATTTTATCTGTTTTAAATTTTATGTTTCATTAAATGTAATGTTTTATTGCAGTTGCAATTGGTTTTGGTAACCAAATGAAATATATTATATGGAACACACAATTCTGGAGAACAACATGAAGTAATAAGCAAATATTTATTCACAAATTATTATTCTGAATCTTCGGAGAAACCTTCACTAGGGATGGAGTCTGAATCGTCGTCAAATTCTCCACGTGTTTCCTCTTCGTCCGAATGCACTAGATCATCCCCCTCATGAGCGACATCAACGACAAGGTCGATGTTATCCATTTCCTCAATCGGTGACATTTCTACACTTCTCGATGGTTGTAGAGCATCATGTTCTGGAACTCCATAGATTTTTCCTCTAGGGTTTATTGCTGTTACTGTGATCCACGGATCTCTACGGTAGGCAACTCGAGGATATGGAATGTAGCAAACCTAGTAATAATTAAAATCAGTTATTGGTAATATACATGAACAAGAACCTTAACAACGAGTAAGTAGGTAAACATATTACTGTATTGATACCTGGTCTGCTTGAGACGCAAGGATAAATGGATCGTAATACGGTAGTTTCCGGTTAGAATTTATCGAAATAACACCAAGAGGGTCAACTCGAACCCCTCGACCATTGGATGGGTCATACCAATCGCACATAAACACAATGCACCGCAAGTTCAACATTCCTGGATAGTAGATTTCCAAGATTTCTTTTAAAATCCTATAGTACATGGTATCACCGGCTTGCGCCGATATACCATAGTCCGAAGTTGACCTTTTACGTCCTCCTTCACTAGGGATGAAGTCGCGGTGCTTCTTAACCCATGAACAAACTCCACTAACCATGTTGGGATTTCATCACCTCGTGCTATACTGTCAGACACCTAAAAAATGATATATGTAAGATATAAGCAACATATGAACGTGAAAACTTGTAAAAGTAAGAGTAAGTAATTATCTTAAACTTACATAACATGGCAACCACCCCGGAAATTCTTCATCTTTTAAGACAGCAAGTTCAGCATCTAACTTATCAGAATGGTATTCACGCGCGAGGGACATATAGATCCTATAACATAGCAGTCGTTAGTTGATGAAGTTATATATATAATTCCATAAATTTAGCATAATAACTGATATACCTTTCATACTTCAAAATGTCGTCACAGTTTCTTAGGATATACGTATGCAAATGTGTGACCTCTTGTTGTGATAGTCTGCGTTTCTTTCCTTTTCCAATTGGTCGACCAACTTGGGCAAACAACTCAGGTACAACCACGGCATAGTCAGCTTTTTGACCTCCATCATCATGTCTGCCAGGACGTCTCGCCTTAGTACGAGCTTCCGATGGAAAGTAAGTTTCGGCAAAGTGTGAGATTTCTTCGTTTAGGCTTTGTTGAACAATAGATCCCTCAACCCTGCTCAAATTTTTTACCTTTTTCTTCAGGTGGAACATATAACGCTCGAACGGATACATCCATCGGTATTGAACAGGGCCTCCTAAGGCTGCTTCTCGTGGGAGGTGGACAGGAAGATGTTCCATAACGTCAAAAAAGGAAGGTGGAAAAATCTTCTCAAGATTACAAAGGAGAGCCGGGATGTTGGCCTCCAAGTTACGTATCCCATGGACGGTAAGCGTTCTTGAACATAAATCTCGGAAGAATGCACCAACTCCTATAAACAAAAATGAAACACGTTAAGTAGTCTATATATATAGTAATATTATGGTAGTAAGAAAGTAATTGGAGTTCGAAATATACCTCCAATTGCTTGGTGGATTGGTTCTGGAAGAAGATATGCAAATACAAATGGAAGAAGACGCTGCATCACGACATGACAATCATGGCTCTTCATTCCTGTAAACTTCCCTTCAGTCGAATCCACGCAGTTACGTAGATTAGATGCATAGCCGTCTGGAAATTTTACAAAATTTGTGAACCATTCAAAAAATACTTCTTTCTGCCCAGCGTCTAACCGGTATGCAGGCATCGGCAATCTACCATTCGATTCATGAAGAGATGGCCTCGAACAAATCAATGGCAAGTCGGATCTAGACTTCCAGTTGTCTTTGGTCTTTCCTGGGACGTTTAAGATGGTGTTCATGATGTTGTCAAAGAAATTCTTTTCAACATGCATGACATCTACATTATGGCGCAGTAGATGGTCTTTCCAGTAAGGCAAATCCCAAAAAATACTCTTCTTGTGCCAATTGTGATTCACCCCACAACCGTCGACGGGGTAATGGCCATTACCCCCACATTCAGGAGTTCGCTCTGCACCAAAATCTCGTAACTGATCCAATATGCTGCGACCATCTATCTCAGGAGGTGGACCATGAAACACTTGTACATTCGTCTTGAAATGTCTTTTAGACCGACGGTATGGATGATTTGCTGGCAAAAAACACCTATGGCAATCAAACCATGAAGTCTTCCTGCCGTGCTGCAATTGGAAAGCTGAAGTATAGTCTTGGCAATAAGGACACGCCAATCTTCCATGCGTTGTCCATCCAGATAACATACCGTATGCTGGAAAATCGCTTATGGTCCACATAAGAACCGCACGCATCTTGAAATTCTGATGGACTGAAACATCAAATACCTCGACACCATGGTCCCACAACATCTGTAATTCGTAGATCAATGGTTGGAGGAATATATCGAGTGACCGTCTTGGATGATCTGGCCCGGGAACTAGAATTGAGAGAAACAGGAACTCTTGTCGCATGCACATATAAGGAGGCAAATTGTAAGGTGTTACGATGACCGGCCACAATGAATATTTTCTTCCATGCTTTCCAAATGGGTTGAAACCATCCGTGGATAAGCCGAGGTATACATTCCGTCGTTCATATGCAAAATCTTGATATACGGATTGGAAATGTTTCTACGCTTCCGCGTCAGAAGGATGCGTGACATCTCCATCTTGACTATGCTCTGCATGCCATCTCATAGCCTTAGTTGTGCGGTCTGATTCGTACAGCCTCTTCAACCTCTCCGTTAAGGGTAAATACCACATCCGTTTGAATGGAATCTTCGCCCTGCCACTTGTGTCCTGGAACCGTGGTTTGCCGCAAAATTTACATTTATTTCGGTTCTCGTCTTCTCTCCAGTATATCATACAGTTGTCGATGCACACATCTATAACCTGGTAGGGCAAACCAAGACCGGCAACCAGTTTTTGGATCTCGTAGTATGATCCGGGGGACAAATTATCTTCTGGCAAAATATCTTTCACGAACTCGGCGAATGCATCAACACATTCTTCGGACAAATTATAATCAGTCTTCAAGTTCATCATCCTACTAGCAGAAGATAGCGGTGAATGACCATCCCTACAACCGCTGTATAGAGGTTGCTTTGATGCGTCTAACATATCGAAAAACTTTCGGGATTCTAAATTAGGTTCTTCAACCCTATCACCCTCATGATACCCACCCGACTGCAAATTCTCTCTAAACGCATCGTTAACCATCGCAACCGTACTTACCATAACATCTACTTCCGGTGTACGTTCTCCTACGCAAACCGTCGGAAAATAAGGTGCATTACTACTACTACTACCATATTCATAATTGGTTTCTCCATGTAAAAACCAAACCTTATATCCCGGCCTAAATCCATATATATATAAGTGATTCCAAACTTTACTAACCGAACCACTAATTCTATTACCGCAATTAGAACAAGGACATTTGATATCCTGACCTTTGTTGGCCGCCTCTTGATTTCTAGGTAAATGCATGAACTCGCAAATACCTTGAGCGTATTCAGTCGTTAATAAGTTCGACCCCTCCTCCCTCATTGGCGCGTCCATCCATGACCGAAAATATGAAGAACTCATCTCTTTTGTTTTTTTTTTTTCAGATGTTGTTATAATAAACGTCAGAAGAAATGTGGAAACTTATATAGAACTGGAAATCCGTCGGAAATCCGTCGGAAATCCGTCAAACCTTCCGACATAACACCCCATCAATCACATCGGCCACCGCAGAAGATATATGAACCATTCAAACTTTGCCGACATCGGAATTCCGTCGGAATTCCGTCGGAATACCGTCGGAATTCCGTCGGAATACCGTCGGAATATACCGACATCTACACTTCGTCGGAATTCCGTCGGAAATTTCCGACGGAATTCCGACGAAACTTGATTTGTCAGCATTCCGTCGGAATTCCGTCGGAAATTTCCGACGGAATTCCGACGGTTCGAATTTTCCGTCGGAATTGGCAGTGTTTTCTTGTAGTGTTGTTTCCAGACAAAAATTCGATTCAAAGATCAGAAAACACTAATAAGAAGATGGAAAACCACGACAAGAACAAAAAGATGAAACAAAACATAGAAGAGAGTAGTAATGTTCATAAGATGAAGAACAAGAAAGTATGGGACTGCGAAAGCACACTCTACGACTCGTTCGAGCTCAACTCATTCAATCGTCAACTCGACTCAGCAATCTCTTCTTCAGCTAGAACAATGTCCATGCCTCACCTCCCTTCTCCTCCTTCTTCTATTCCATCTCCAACGATCAAGAAACAATCACCGAACAAGATCTCACGTTCTCTACAAAAACTCATAAAGTCCATGTTTAGACATAAACAGTCAAACGCTGCGTTTAAGGCTTCTAAAGGCGTAGACATGGACAAATACTACGTCGTTTTCGACAAGACGGGCTCGCTCACGACCATTCCCGAGTCAGGAGAGTCAACGGACGTGGCTAGCTCAGAGACCAACTCGCTTGTTAGGAAAACGGTTTCCGAACGATTCCCTCGGAGTCGGCTCGTTGGTTTATTGATGGATTAATTTATTAATGTTACTATAGAGATACTATTGTGATATTATAAACTAGAAAGTCTCTAAAAGTATTATGGTCATGTTGATATCCCCTTAATGTTTAGAAAAACTTTTTCTTCTTGTTATACAATTAGTTTTGTTAAATTAAAAAAATCATTTCCGGCTCATTTTCACTTATATAAATTGAAAATTTTTACATCAAAAAGATAAAAGATTTATATATATCATAGAAGAGTTATTTACATCAAAAAGATTTAGATTATAGAAGAGTTATTTACATCAAAAATTAGGAGGCTTCTTTTACATTACAAAAAATTAGACTATATTAAAGATTACATCAATCTTAACTAGTCTATAGCCTATATATATATATATATATATATATAGACTAGTTAAGATTGAAGCAAGAGGACTATACCTTAAGAGCGTTAATTCTGCTTCATGGTAATGTCTAATAGACCCAATTGATGTGTGATTGCTTCAACAGCAAGAAGAAGGATCTTGCGGTTACCCTGTCTTTCCTCTAATGTCATACAGTTTCTCTTCTTTTTGTTTCTCCACCGAACATTTCTTATTCCTTTACAAGTACGAGGTTGCTTTTTGAAACTCCACCAGTTGCACCTAGATGCATCAGAAACATCCTCCTCATCCTCTGTCTCGGACTCTTCGAGAAGAGGAAGAGAATCTTCCGATTCAGAAACAACCGTCTCTTCATCACCAATATCGGATCCTAATACGGTTTGGTTCAAATCAACTTCAGAGATAGTGTTTACTTCTTCTTCCTCCTCCGGTTTATCAGCATTTTCCTTCTCTTCTCTTCTCTCGCCTTCAGTTGAGTCCGAGTTCTTCTTTGGTTCATCGGGTTTTCTTTTACGTTTGCTACGTACTCTCTTTGGAATCTTTATTCCCAAAATGCAAGGAATGAGACTAGTAATCTCTTGATTCTCATCTCTGCTTTGTACTGTGTTGCATTTCGTATTGTTGCAACCGCCTTGTTGTCCCTCCGCTCCTACATGTTCCGATTTCGAGTGAGTTTCACAATTGGTGTGTAAACCTTCTTCTTCCCTTTGTGCATTATCCACATTGATCAAGCTTGAAGATTTATGAATGCATAACTTCTTGAAAAGATTGAAACTTTTTGCAACCGCTACAACCGACGTCGATCCGGAGTGCTCCTCCTTGTTGTGGTTCACTCTTTTCTTCCGGACATACTTCTTCTCAAACAATCTGTCTTCTCGGCAACCACCAGAACGATCTGTAACCGTAACAACCTTCAATGGTCCTGCTTCACCTCGGTCTTCGCTCTGCTTACCTGCAATTTCACCTCATCTATAACACATATAGCCAAAAGCATCTCTATGGATAAACCATAATTCAATCATATTGCTCTCTTACATGTATGTGGCAAATACTCCTCTACCTCAGTCCCATTAACCGGCGATACTTGTCGATGAAAAGTAACCGATGCTGTGTTTGCCAGAGCCAGCAAATCGTCAAACGATAACGGTTTGAGAGTCTCATCGACTTTTTCCTCGGTAGATGTTTGCAATTCAAAACCTTTGGCTTCTTCAATAACCTTTTGAGCCTTATTATTGCTTCTGCTAATTCTCTTAGCTTGCCGCTTTCTTTGTTCATCTGCAAAATGCAATTAACTTAAACCATTTTCAATAAGAAGAATCAAGATTTTGGTTTATCTTTTACATGCATCTTCTTCCTCAATTCTTTTCACAGGCAAAGACTCATATTCCTCTGCTGCTTGGTTTGCAAGAGCCAATAAATTAGCGGCAAAAGACAAGTGTTTGAGATTAGGGACTAGCCTGCATTTTCACCATCACTTTCAGTAAAAATCATTTTAGGGTAAAACCTTTAAAACCTTGAAAACAAGACTAATTTTACCTCTCCGGTTTGGTAAGATTGTCTTGTTCCACCGTATTTGGGAGGATTATCGGTGGTCTTGAGGATGATGCTTGAGTACTGCAATTTCTCACTTCTTTCTCCATTTTTAATTTTACTCTTTCCTTCATCAGAAAAAATTGAACGAATCATTTATTAAATTTGGGGTTTCAGCGAGAATTTTGTTGAATTCTTGAAAAGATGGGAAATTTACCGGAGAGAGTTATCGGCGGTGATTGGAGTCATGGCGGTGGGAAGCTGAGCGCACCGACACACCGTCGTCTTCTCTTTGGAGACGATGATGTAAATGTGAAAAATTCACCAAAGTAAAAAATGTAAATAAAGTAAAATAAAAAGAGCACACGAAATGCTGACGCATTACAGCGATTTTCCGACGCAAACGCCATTCAAAATTTCATTTTTCATTTTTTTTTTTTTTTTTGTTAAAGTATTTTTCATTTTTTCTTAAAAATATAGTATATATATTTCATTTTTTCTTAGAGTACAACCCGTTTTTGATACTTTTTTAGTTTTTTAATTACGTGTATATATATATATAACTACTCTTTTCAGAAATCTAATCAGATGTTAATAAAAATATAATCTAAACTATAATAAGTATATATCTATTATAACTCTTTTAAAGAAGTTTAAGAACTTTTAAATAGAAAAATTTGTTTTTACTTGTTAATATATTCAAGAATTTCAACTATTTACATCAATCGTTATTTATGAATCATTCAACCAAACTCTTTAAACTCGATTAACGATTAGAATTTTTAATTGCGATTTGTGAGTTTAATGGGCCAATTTGCATACAGAAATACTAATGGGCCAACAAAAAGTTAGAATAAGCCCAATACTTTGCTAAATTCGAATTAGAAAATCTAACCTCTTTGAACCCACCAGAGAGATTCCGAGCTCGAGAAATGGCGAAATCAATGGCGACGCTAGATTCCGGCACCACCTGTTCCTCCTGGAATTTCTCCGGTCACAGATTAGCCGCCGGTTCCTTAGACGGAAACCTCTCCGTTTACGATTCTCCCGTTCCCTCAGCTTCGTCTTCTTCGTCTTTCACTCGCACTTCCAAAATTAGGGTTAGTGAATCGAGTGTTGTCAAAATCGTCTGGTTACCTTCTGAATACGGCGATGCAGTAGCTTGCATTTGCGAAGATGGAAGTTTATCGATTTGGGAAGAAGTCTCTCAAGGTAAATTGGAATCATTTTGAGCTGCTTGGTTTAGAATCCATTATCTTATAGAGTTTGTTTGTTTGTTTGTCAGATACACATGCTCTTGAGTGGAAATTGTGTAAGAGTATCAAGAGCAAGTCTAGTCAAGTGCTTGATGTTCAATTTGGAGTTTCGAGAAAGAGTTTAAAGATGGTGAGTTTCTGGAATTTGTGAAATTGGTTTGGTTATGTTATGAATCTTTGATTATTTTGTAGGTTGCTGCATATTCTGATGGGTACCTTAGGGTTTTTGAGTTGTTGAATCCATTGGAATTAAAGAATTGGCAACTTCAGGTTGATTTATACTTATACATTTCTTGTTTTTTTCTTGTTTGTATTGATTTCTTGCTCTGATTTCTCACCGTTCTGTGCAGGCCGAGTTTCAGAATGTTATCGATTCTCTGCCGACTCTTGGGAAACCATCAAGCTTATCTGCATCTGTTTCTTGGAATCCTGTGAAGAATGAAGAGCAAGAACCCAGCTTTGTTTTAGCTTTCAACTCTGATTCTCCACAGCTTAATTCTTCCAAGGTACATTTTTGGATTAAGTCCGTATTTCGCTCTCTTTGAAAGAATTGGAAGTGGATCATTCAACAATTATATTGTGTGTTGCCTAAAAATCATGATAGGTATGGGAGTTTGATGAAGCTCATAACAGATGGTTGGCGGTAGCAGAGTTAGCCTTACCGGAAGACAAAGGTGATCCAGTTTATGCTGTGTCTTGGGCTCCGAATATTGGCCGGTAATCAAAACAATCTCGGTCCGATTTCAAATTTGTTTAGAGATGCTTAAACTAATCATCTTTTGATACAGACCATACGAGGTTGTTGCTGTTGCAACTCATAAAGGCATAGGAATATGGTATGTTGGTCTAGCTCCTGACCATGAAGGAAGGCTTCCGGTAAAGAAGGCTTCCTCGCTTTCTGGTCATCAAGGCGAGGTATCAAATTCAAAAGCTCCTTCATCTCTATACTGATTCGGTTTAAGCTTTTGATCTTTGATCCTGCTTTTGGTGTCCTTTCATTTGTGTGAAGCATAACTAAATTACACTACTTGAATGTTTCCTGGTCAGGTTTGGCAGATGGAATGGGACATGAGTGGCATGACTTTAGCCAGCACCGGAAGCGATGGGATGGTTAAGTTGTGGCAGTCAAACTTAAATGGGGAGTGGCACGAACAGGCCATGCTTGAACCAATTTCTTCTTAGTCTTAGTTCCAGTCTTATTACTACATCCATCTTGTAATGCCACTTACTTTTTTGTACCATCCAAATTTAATGACTTAACAATACTATTCATTTTTCGTAGAAAAAGTTGAATTGGTACATCGTATGTAAGAACTAACCAAACTAAATAAATTAGTGTGTGATAATCGAATATCAAATCTAAATAATAAAAAAATAGATAGACAACTGATATAATAACTTGCATGTAAGATCACCTCAGTTTATAATTTGAAAATCTGTTATGAAATTTGATTATTATTGTTTCTATTTGTTAGTTATGATCGTTTTAGCCGTTACAGAAGAAGAATACTGTGATCAAATAATAATACTGGTAGAATACTAGTTACCAATAAAGTTGAACCAAATCAAAAGATACCATCATATCAGATGGTTTTCCCTATAAGTCCCATAAGCTAGAAATATTGTGATCAAATATAATACGGTTATTAAAGAATTCAAATCTGGTTGAATACTGAAAGCTTGTGAATCTTCTCTAATATTAACATTGAATGTACATGGCTTTATAAAGCCTAAGTGGTTACACAAAATCAGGAGGTGTTCTTCACAATCAGGAACAATACAAGCAATATAAACAGAGTCCTAAAATCGTGTAACAGAATATATTTGATGTCTATCAATTAATACTAGTTACCAATCATATATGTCGGTTTAATACGGTCAATGACAAAATCTAAAAGAGTGTATCATTCATCATCATCCGAAATGACTTGTCGCAAGCTACGGCATCTCTACAAAACAGAATTTCAGTGTTATAAGTTTGAAATTATATTACTCAAAATCTCTACAAAACATTATGCTAGAAATTATAATCTTACTCGAAAAAACGCGGGTTCGGTTACGCCTTCGGGTTCGGACTCGACATAGTCAGCAGTTTGATCAAGTGTTTGGTCTCCTAAAGCCTCAGAGGCACCACCAAGTTCACCAGGAAGTTTTACAAACTATTGAAAAAATATTGTAAAAAAACACAAAAAAGTATCATTAAGAGTAAACATAGCATGTCATGCAAAAAGACAAATTAGGCTAAGATAGGTAAACGTACCTCACTGTAACATGTCTCACAAAGTCCGTAACCAAAAATTTCTACTTCCTCGTGCATGCATAGCATTACCCGCTCTTCGTTAGACCTCTGTTGTGAATCAAAGACGATAAAGCAAAGAACAAAAGAGATTGAGACGAAAATAGGGTTTCTTATTACTCGTGTGTTTCAATGAATAAAACATAAACTCCATATATATACATCTCAAAAAATCCGGTTAACTAACGTATACCGTACCACGGGGGCGCCTTCGGCCCAGCGAGGCCTGGCTTTTTACCACTATGTATCTGATTATAAGTCACTTAGATAACAACCTCGGTGCCATTTTAAGGTATTCTTGCTCTCTTTGTGTTAGCTCTTCAACGATCATTTGATAATCGGGACAATTTGCATTGTTTAGGCTTTCACGAAGACGAAGATAGACCAAACCTAACTCATGACTGAAAAAAAATCAAAAAAATAAGTAGCTAACATACGAACTATAAAAAAAAAAAAAAAAGCAATATGGAAATGAAAACAACGGTACTTACATGGTAACTCGAAGACAATTTGCAATATCAATAAGAAGAAAGGGCATGCTTTTTTCCCTGCATACGAAGAAAGCTTTTAGTCACCACAAAGTTCATAATAAACAACATCACTGGTAACATATTCAAGAAGCAGAAATGATACTTCTATAATGCAAAAAGATATTATTACCTAAAAGCCAAGTAGAGACATGAAGCAGGTACAAGAAACAAAAATCAATTCAAGAACATGTTTTTTTTATAAAGAAAAAGAAGAGAGTACTAACATGTAAGCCATGTCTACACGGGAAGCTGGTACAAGTTCGCTTATGCTATCTATTGTGAAACCATGTTCATGAGCCGTCTTGAAGAATGCATCAGCCGATTGTATCAGTTCTTTTCCATCGTCGTCACCAAGTAAGGACACTATTATACGCTTTAAAACATCTCTACCTGATAAAAAGAAGAAGAAGCAATGGTTTTTCTTTCCGAAATAGTCATATTTGGCAAGATGTAAAAGGATCAAGGGGATTAAAAACCGAGCAACAAACACTAACCTATGCATCTGTCCATCTCGTCCAAACCCTCCTTTCCAAAATGTTCTTCAAATTCAGCGCCGAAACCAAGAATTGACTCGAGAGATGGACATTGTTCGTCATTTCCAATCCCGGTGAAGTCTTCATCTGAGCTCGATGCCATTGTTGTTTCTATACAAGAAGGATGAAACCTGAGCCAATGTTAGTTTGCTGTATATTCAAGGCACTAGTGTCACATACAAATACATTTGACTACAAATTCTTCCTTATGAATAAAAGTAAACAAGAGTAGGCCTAAACAGTTCTAAGGTCAAGAGATCAATGCTCTTTTCAGTGACTTGATTCATTTTTCTTCTTCTCTAGTACAACAAGCAGCATAAGCAAAAGACTCAAGCTAGACTAGATACCTGAGTGTAAACAGTTCTAAGATCAAGAGATAGCTTGCAAGTGAAGCATCCCTGAGTCTCAACAATTTCATGAAACCAAACACAAGAAATCAATTTCGATTACAAAACCATTGACAAGATTCTTTCCTTCCAAGTTACAGAAGAATAATTACTAAAGCCTAAGTTAAACCAATCAATTCAATAAGCTACTCAATCCTACTCGTGAATAGTAATAGAAGAAAGTCTAGTATCTTCTCCAACTACTGTTTTCACCATTGTCAACGAGTGAAGAAAATACATGCAACAAGCGTATACAAAAGAAGAATCTTCACTACATGATAAAATCCAGAATCAAACAAACCCAAAGGCGAAAACTTTCACGAAATTCAAAATTTGAAAAAAAATTCATCGATTAAGCAGTGGAAACAAGTTCGAATCACACAAACTCAAGAAACGCATTAGAAATCTCTATAACGAAGACCTATCGCAACTGAGCGAAACCCTAGTATTTGAGCGGGAAAATTAGAAATCAAGATTAGGATTACCTGTGGATAAAGAACCTTGGAGACGTGAGAAATCACAACGACGAACAGTAGATTTGATTCTGAAATCAGAAATACGAACCCTAAATCGCGAGAGGGATTTTGATATTTTTGATCTCTGTTTTCGAGCTTCGTTCTGTATACATGACTGGTGAAGATGATGATGATGATGCTATATAACCGTTTTAAATGACTGAAGACGTGGTTCGTTGGATTAGAAAAAGTAAGATGGAAAATGGACGGCTTAGATCGAATGGATCAAAAAAAAAAAAAAAAATATATATATATATATATATATATTCCTTTTTTGTTCTTCTACCACTTAACACATGTGCTGCCAAAACATTAAAAAATCATTAAAATTATAAACATAGTCATACCCAGTTTCCTAGTAGTACCAACTTACACATAATCATACTTTGGACTGTTTTCGAGTATAATCAGTAGTACATATGTCAAATCATAATTTTGTTAGTAGGACTTACTCAATTGATCCTTTTAATCAAAGTTACTAGGGTTTCGTATATTGAAAAGTGGGATAAAACAATGATTGTGTGTTTCTACTAACAATGAGTGCTTCTACTCAAACATTAACATATATAAGGTGTAGTTTTTGATACATTTAGCTTAATTTTGTAAATTATACTTTCTATTCAACTATATGTTCCAGGTTTACCCTCATTAAATACTAATTCTACTAATTAAAAGGTACCTAAATCAACTCATAAGCAAGTCATACTTAGACATAAAAAACACACAAGACAAACAACATTGTCGACGTCATACCTAGTAGTACCAGTTGTACTTGGCAGTACTAGTGCGAATACGTCACCTCCTCCGGTGCGGTACGTATCGATAAAGTGTGTATTCGATCTCGATCTCCTCTTGAGTTCCATTTTATGTAATCTTCTTCGAGTGAGTAATATCCTCCATAATCAAAACATACGATTGTGTAATTCATTCTCCCCTGCAAAAAAGTAAGAAAATAACAAATATCATTACTCTCAGTAGTACCAGGATACCCAGTTATACCTTAACAGTTTTGTTTTCATCCGATTAAGAGAATAATTCAAAATGATTTAGGTGCTATTTTATCAAAATATCTATCACATTATCCTACAAAACATCCTACAAACCAAGCCCAATATCCAGAAACCATGTTTACAAACAAATTTGCATAAACCTATTGTAACCCTAAATATGAGAATTGTAAAAAACGAAAACATCACAAGTTCTATTTGAATATTAAACATGTGTAATGGTTGTGAAAGGATGAAGAGACCAGCCTTTTGTGGAGATGGAAAAGAACAAGGACGCATACGAGATGGAGAAGAACAATAACGCTGTCGAGATGGAGAAGAACAAGGACGTTGACGAGAGAAAACCTACGTTTCCAACAAGATGGAGAAGAAAAGAGACGACGAGAACAAAGAGAGAGATGAGAACATAGAGGATGAAGAGGGACTCGTTTCCACTGTTTAGAGAAACCAGAAACGAGGAAGAAGATGGCTTTATGTGGGAAGACACGTGGAACTACTCTATTGGTTCCAAAAAATTAAAGTTGTTGGGAATAAATGAATTTGGTTTGGGTTTTATTTAATGGTTTAGTCGGGTCTCGGTTTGGGAGAATTGTTTTTAAGGGTTTTATTTAATATAATTATTAAAAGGAGAGGGTAGAGAGGAGAGAAAAAGATGATTGGGCTAGTTAGATTTACCTAGGTTAGTTAGAATAAATTTTTAATTTTGGGGCCATTATAGATTAAAACCCCATGTGTTAGTCATGTAAATGATTTTTTTTTCTTTTTTTTATACACACGTGTTATATGCATAAATTGACAATAGTAGAATCAATAGGACTAGTAGTACCAAATACACTTAAACATAAAAATTAGTTCTTACACTTCCATTCATATTCCAGTACATAAAATCATAACCCAAAAAACATAAATAGGTAGATAAGTTCTTAAAACCACAATCCTAAAACATTTTTCCAAGTACAAACTGCAATTCAAAATCACAACAATATTCATTCATTAACTTTCCAATTGGGTTCACTTCTTTGGTTTCTTCTTGTTATTCGTACTAGGTCCTGCACTGTCAATTTTCCTGCATTGGTAGGGCATCAGATGCGTCTACATCAGACCCATCTACATCCTGCAATCAAATAAGATTTTTAGTATGAGTAATTGTCACTAGTTGTATTCAGTATGACCAGTATGACACTAGTTATACTCAGTAGTCCTATGCAGAACTAGTTTGCCATTTTGCAACACAACTACAACCCTAAATCTATCACATACCTTGGACGGTTCAGACACATTGACTGAGTCCCTTTCACCACTACATTCCTCAGCATCAGATCCATCTACATCATGCAATCAAAGTAGATGTTCAATATTCCAAACTTTTATCATCACTAGTCATATTCAGTAGTCCTAATCACCCTATGCAAAACTATTACTCAATTTGCCCGTTTGTTCCACAATTCTAAATCTATTACATACCTTCAAATTGAATCGAAAATCCACAAAATTAAAACCCTAATTTCAAATTGAATCGAAAATCTCCAAAACCAAAACCCTAATTTCATATTGAATTGAAAATCCCCAAAATCAGTGAATTGAACCCCAAATTTTTAAAAAAATACTAATTTGATTCAATTTGAAGAGATTGGACGCTTACATCTCCAAAGCGGTTGAAACAGATGGAGACGCAACGAATAGACGTCGATGGATAATTTCTTTGAAACCCAATCGTTTCCGTAATAGAGAAGAAGAAGACTTATCAAAAAAGAAGAAGAAGAAGAAGAAGAAGAAGAAGAAGAAGAAGAAGAGTTGGAAAAAAAAATTGAACGATCGTGAATCTAATGACAAAAGTTGTAGTTTCATAAATTCATTAAAGGTTATTTAGTATTTCACCGCTTTTTGTATTAAAAATAAATCAGAATTAAATTGTTAGACAATTGTAGAATAAAAATTAAAATTTTGGGCCTTTTCAGACCCACGACCGACTCTCTCAGTATATTTATTTATTTATTTTTCGTCATCGTCCCAAAAATAGTACAGAACCGTAAACTTATTAGAGTATTGGAAAGGGGCTTCTTCACAAATCTTGTGTTTAGATGGACGACGAATTGGTGAGTGTTTCGTTCCTTTTCTAAATATTTTTATGCAACATCGATTCAGTTTCATGGGGTTACAAAATTGGTCCCTATTCTTCTAGATCTATGTTTCTTCTCTCCGATACCCAATTGAATTGATAGAATCGATTCCGTTCTTGTTTGATAATATAAAAATTTCTGAATCTGATATCGAGATTATTATTATCTGAAAGGACTCCCGAAGGATGGCGTCGAGGTATCATCCATACGCTACAGGGTTAGTGGATGTTTACTTTGTCTCTTCTCTTTGAGACTTTGCTACAGAACACTGACTTTTTCTTCGTCTTTTTTTTTTTGTTTTGTTTTGGAGGAGCAACTCTGGCAAGGAGGACATGAGAAAGGAGGTTGTGCGACTAGGAGTTAAGCTCTCGCTATCTGTAGCTGAATCCATGTTCCTGCTATGTGATGAACCTCGTAATATGTTGTGGTTTTGCTATAAGTTATGGAGAGGTATAAAAAGGAATTGGAATCCCGCCTACGAAAGGCTGCTTTGTATGATGCATTACGTCTACTCAAGAGATATCAAACCCAAGAATGGAGTGTTTCAGGATGGTGCCTTCTCCGTCCAGTGGGAATTGATCAGAACTACTTGTAATGATTTCGCTGACGGAATCATAATTTTGCAACGCCTTTATTTGGCTCTTAAAAGCAAAAACTGCTCTTTCGATGATCGACAGTTATCGTCAGCTATTGCAAAACACAAAGACGTGCTTAAGAAGTTGGATGATAAATTGAGGCCCCTAGAGGATGTTTCAAAGGCGAATGGGTTTGCGAGGGAGACGATAGATTTTTACGTTTTTTACCTGTGGAAGTATCTATTTATTGATGAATCTAGCCAAGCAACATCCAAAGTGAGAACCGTTAAGTTTTTTAGCGACATGTTTAAGCCTCTTTTGGACGAATCAAAGCGATCGCCCTCAGGTTTTATGTCTCATAACGAGATGCTCGGACTGCCTATGCATTCTCCTCCTGACATTTTAGGGTCAGTAATATTGCAAGAGTTTGCCTACTCACTTACTTAGGTTACAAAGTTTTCATATTTTTTTCTTCTTGTTTTTGAAGGGAGGATTTGGCAAAGCAGGAGCTGAAAGAGGAGGCTGTGCGACTAGGAGTTGAGCTCTCGCTATACGTGACGGAATCGATGTTCTTGCTGTGTGATGACATTCGTAGCGTGTTAAGTTTCTGCTATAAATTATGGAGAGATGTATATAGGGACCCGTATCCTGATAGTCCTGTGATGGAAAAGCTGCTTCTTGGTATTCATTACGTCTACTTCAAAGATATCCAACCGAAGAATGGAGTATATCAAAATGGTGGCAGATCCGTCCAATTGAAACTGATCAGGTCGACTCGGGAGAATTTTGCTGATGGAATCAGAGATCTTGAACGCCTTGTTTTGATGCTCGGAGGAAAAGGAAGCTGTTCAAAGGGTCGAGAGCTTACTTCTAGTGTTGAAGAAGCGCTAAAGAAGGTAGAGGAGAAGTTGAGGGGTGCAAAGACTGTTTCAGAGGCGAATGGTTTTGCGAGGGAAGCGGTGGAGTCCATCTTTTTGGATATGTGGAAGTCTGTCTTTGACAAACAAGCTAAGGAAGCAACACAGACTCTGCAAGTGATAAACGATGAGATATTCGATGACTTGTTTGTCCCTCTTTTTAACGAAGCAGAACAACTTTAGCTACTAGTTTCTTTTTGCTTCTACCCGAATAAACGGAATGGTTGTTATCGCGGATTGGTGTCATGGATACTAGGTGAGTGAGTATTGTCATCTACGTATAGACATTATTTCTCTGTTTCCAGAGATGAAACACGACAGCTTGAGCAATGATCTTACGTTCCTCGAATCCAAGATAGCAACTCATTTGTAATACTATTCATTTGTAATAGAAGAAGTTCTTGAGAATTGTTTTAAGTATTACTATAAGATAATTTAAGGATTTTCATAGTGTGGTATTCCGTAATGAACACGATTTACCTTGTAAATAATCGTGTTTTAAGTCACATTATCTAGAGTCATTCTTCTGGTACGGAAACGATCCGACACCGCCAAACCCGTTGTTTAAGCTCAATCTGCCGCAACTCTAGTAGTCTTGGGTGGTGCTACAGGAGTGAAAGGTGGATTAACTAAGAGCCAATTACCACTATTTACCGAGTAAGCCCCATGATCATTATATTCCCAAATGAAACTATCCTCCAATTCATAACTCTATGATACTATTCTTTTGTAATAGAACAAACTGAATCAGAACACCAGAGTGATTATTGAATTCAACTAAGCAAACAAAAGTACAAAGACGTTGAGACGCTATACTAAGATGTTACGAACTTATAATGTAATCTTCCAAATCAATGAAAACCAAGCTTTATTCAATGATTCAAGAGACTACAAGACGAGAGATTTTTAGGAGACTCTCCCTCCTCACTACTTTTGACCAAACAATTTGATAAACCTCAAATACATAACAAGACAAATATTTATAGCAAAAGCAACTCCTTCTCCACGCAAAGCTAAAGCAAACTCCCTTGTGTTCTAGACTCTTCCCAAAGCCTCCTTCTGAGACAGAGTCCTTCTTCTTCCTCTGATACTTGTAGCGCAAGGGAGCTCAACTCTATCATAAGATCAATCAAATCAATAGGGCACGGAACTGATCTCGCGATGCTTCCTCTTAGGGCCCCGACGTGGAGCTCGGGTATTCCATACCGGTAATTCTCCTTAGCGACTTGAGCCAGCTCAGCGCGACTGGAGGCAGAGCAGCGACTAGAGACAACTTAGGGATTGGACTCGACAGAAAAGATATCGCTTTCGCGAGGGCTTGTTGAGAAATTTGAATCTCGGCTACAGCGCGCGACTCCTCATTGAGATTTTTCGATGCTTCTTTACCTCGTTTGATCGCTTCTTCTAAAAGAAATATCGTCCTCTGATACGCTGAGGCGGATGAATCTTGACGAAACCTTTCATGGTTGGGAAAGTCTATCTCTGGATAACGTTCAGAGCTAATGTGTCTCTTGACATTTCCTTCATGTGCACTCACAATAGATTTCTGTAAAATGTGACATAAGAATATTAGTAGACAAACCCTATAATTCTACACCGTTAGTGAAAAAACAACTGATACTTACAATATCCATTTGAGAGCACTTGAGTGTGTGGAAGATTGCAGCCACATAGACCGCTTGGCCAGATACATAACTCAGAGTATGGCCGGTCTACAATATTGTGGACATTATATCAACACACGCTACATACCTCTATCCAATCTTTGTTCACTAACAAGAAACATACCTCTATCCAATCTTTGTACCTCCTCCCAGCAATAATGTATTGATGAGAATATAGCCAAAGAGATTTGACTTATTCTTAGTTTAGTTTATTTCGTGTCTTAGGGATTTGATTTTCATGTTTGTTAATAATTAAAGACTTAGTCTTTACATAGATGTAGCAGCACTTTTCCCACTTCCTGTTTTGTAGGAATCCATGATTCCACCTCTTTGCTTCCTTGTTGTAATTGTCATATTAAAGGACTTAAGTTTAATGAAACTAGGGGAGAAAATTGTAGTAACTTGTTCTTGTGTTCTTGTGTTCTTGATCAATTGCTTGTCCTAATATTGGGACCGTAACAATTGGTATCAGAGCATCCATTTCGTTTTTGAATCGGACCACTTTGTGGTATCAAAAAAAAAATACCAAAAGAAAAGAGAGCTTGATTCGGACCATTTGTGGTATCAAGCATGAGCAACAAAGAGTGCATAGAAGCTTTGGAGGCTGGTCTTGGCGAGGTTCAAGATGAGATCCAGAAGATGAACGTCGGTGTCACGGAAAAATTCTGGAGTATCGAAGAGACGCTCAACCGTCTCATGGCGACGGTGACAAATAACAACGACAGCGGCAAAGGTGTCGGTAGTAGCAGCGAAAACTCTCAACGCGAAGAAAGCCATCACACCAACCACAACGTCCGAGCCAATACGGTTCACACGAATCCGTTTTGTCTACCGCGATCGGTGAAACTTGACTTTCCACGATTCTCGGGAGGAGATCCGACCAATTGGTTGAGCAAGGTGAAGCAATTCTTCACGTATCAAGTTACGCCGGAGGAACACCGTGTTCCATATTCCTCATACCATCTCGACAACGAAGCTAATGAATGGTGGCAAGCTATTTCAAAAGCCTTGGAAGAAGACCACACTGAAATCACGTGGAACGTATTCGAGGACGAGATTTGGGTTCGGTTTTGGACCAACTGATTGTGAAGACTTTGATGAGGCTCTGTCCAAAATTCAACAAACTGGAAGCTTGCGAGAGTACCAAAGAGAGTTCGAGCGTCTTCAAAACAAAGTGAGAGGGTGGACTCAAAAGGCGTTGGTTGGAACGTTCATTGGAGGACTTCAACCGTCCATCTCAGATCATATCCGAATGTTTCTTCCAAAGTCTCTCAAAGAGGCAACGATGTATGCAAGAATGAGAGATGAACAACTCGAGAAGATGAAGCGTCTTTCCACTAACAGTCCTGAGGCTTATCAAAACGCATTTTTGAGCGACCAAAACCAGAATCAGAATATGATGGCAAGGCATGACGTAACAACAGTGGCACCTAAACAATTGAGTTGGGAGGATATACGTACGAAGAGAGCATTAAGTCTTTGTTTCAGCTGTGATGAGAGGTACACTCTTGGGCATAAATGTCGAAGCCTCACCTCCTTCTCATGGAAGCTGAAGGTGACGAAGAAGACGATGGAACAGAACCTTGGGGACAAGGTTCTCGGTGAGAAGGGGAGTATTGATGAGAATATAGCCAAAGAGATTTGACTTATTCTTAGTTAAGTTTATTTCGTGTCTTAGGGATTTGATTTTCATGTTTGTTAATAATTAAAGACTTAGTCTTTACATATAGGTGTAGGAGCACTTTTCCCACTTCCTGTTTTGTAGAAATCCATGATTCCACCTCTTTGCTTCCTAGTTGTAATTGTCCTATTAAAGGACTTAAGTTTAATGAAACTAGGGGAGAAAATTGTAGTAACTTGTTCTTGTGTTCTTGTGTTCTTGATCAATTGCTTGTCCTAATATGGGGACCGTAACATGTCTCTAGCTATTTTCTTGACATCTAGATTCTCTGATCCATCCGCTACGACTGCATGATGACGAGTAATATAGGTTGTTTAGCATCAACCAAAGGAGAATAAGAACAAGTGAATTGTGTTATTTTGTTATTTTGTTAAATGATCTATTTTGTTATCCAGTAAACGAGTAATCTAGATTCTATTTTGTTATTTTTCTTTTATTTTTTACTAACTATTTAGAATTATAAACGGTTTAATGGAGTTTTAATGTGTTTTTTTAGTTTAGATTACTATTTTTACGGTATTGGAAAACGTACGAAAATGACACTTTCTTACATATATGCATAAAATATCCAAAATGATTGGACCGACACTGGTTGTTACACCACCATCATGGTGGCATCTTCCACAATGATTACACACTTCAACCCCCAAGAAATCCTCAAAGTCATATGGAGATGTGCAAGGAACCTCGGAGCCGTAAAGTCTCCAAATGGACTGGAATCCAGTCCCCGGAGCAATGCTTCACCAACAAAAACCTCAAATCCAGTTGGATTTGACCGGATTCTCAAAGTTATCAAGTCCCTGGAGCGATTCTTTATCTAAGAAATCATCAATTTCAATTGGACCTGTGTCAGAATCCACCGGTGAGTTTCCGATGTTTGCGAGTCCCAGGGACGAGTTATTGTCTTCTTCACTCAAATCCATCGACGATATGACCGGGGCTTTTGATCCACCTGGAACTATTCTCTGGCGACTGGAATTAGCAGAGACCAACGGTGGTGGCGAACGAACGATTTAGGTTTTTTTGATCGAAACTTATGTACGCTACGTTTCTTTCTTTCTTTTTTTTTTGGTTCTGCAATGTGTAGTAGCAGTTACTATTATTTTGGTTTTGTTGATCAAACCGCAATCTTGATTTTCCACCTCTTACGCTATTGCCCTTCAACTTTGTACTTTTCTAATTTATCCCCAATCACTTTTAAAATTATTATTCTAGTCCTGGAGAATGAATACTATTCAGGTAATTCCCTTTATTTTTGTGATTTTTTCTTGGAAAGCCAATTGCTTTTGTTACAACAATTTCTTGGAAAGGTTGCTTTGTATGATGCATTATCTTTACTTAAGAGATATCAAACCCAAGAATGGAGTGTTTCAGGATGGTGCCTTCTCCGTCCAGTGGGAATTGATCAGAAGTAGTTTATGTTATTTTGGACAAAGAATGTGGAAACGACATACATGTGTTTTGCCTATATCTAAAACGGCATGGAGTTCTTCTCCTCATCCTTTGTTTTCTTTTCTCATCCACACAACATTTTTTTTTTCTCTCAAATCCGTGAGAGTAAAGAAACAGGAAGATGATTCTGATGCAATCAAACTCTCCGGCGATAATCTCAGCCGTTAGATTTCTAAGTCCGTCTCCGTTCAACACGTGGCGGCTTTCTCAGCCTTCTATCTCAACAGTCTCTAGAAACAAAAGCTTCACAGAGACGAAAGAGAAAGGAAGAAGAATAACAATCGTGTGTGACGCAGGTGGGATGTTTCCGGTGGACCCATGGGCTCCAACCATTGATTCACAGAGCATAGCATCACAACTCTTCGCAGTGTCTCTGTTTCCGTACATTGGCTTTCTCTATTTCCTCACTAAATCCAAATCTGCTCCAAAACTCACACTTTTCGGATTCTACTTCTTGCTTGCCTTCGTTGGAGCTACAAGTAAGTCCTAGTAACATGTTTTAGCGTTTGCGTTTTGGCCGTATATTGAAGTTTCTTTTAACCATCTTTAAACTTTTGGTGATTTGATCAAAACGGCGTAGTTCCTGCTGGGATTTATGGTTAGTTTCTTTAACATTCTTAAAAACAGTAAATTTATCTTTGAAAATTTTGATCTAATGGGTTTATTTTGTGGGGATGAAAATGAAGCTAAGGTGCATTATGGAACATCGTTGTCGAATGTTGATTGGTTACATGGAGGAGCTGAATCACTTCTCACTCTTACCAATTTGTTCATCGTCTTGGGTCTTAGACAAGCTCTAAGGAATTCTGAAGATAATGATGATGATGATGATGATGAAGCTACTATCACACAAGAACAAGAAAAAACTCAAGTGTAGTAGATATTGAAAATTTGTATTATTTCACATCTTTTTTAACAAAAAAATTATACTCCCTCCGTTTCATTTTTCATAATGTAAGATGTTTTAGCACAAATCGCGAATATATTAAGAAACAGTTTAATCAATTATAAAAAAAAAACTGCAAAATACTATTGGTCACACAATTTTCAATAAAGTTAAAATTACCTAGTATTGTCAAAACAACTTATGTTTTGAAACAAATAAAAATCTTCAAAACATCTTATATTATGAAACGGAGGGAGTAGAACTCAGTTTTATCCAATACCGATTTTGGATGAGAATTGATGTTGGATAATGTGTAGCTTGTAATGTACCATGTGTTATATATGTGCCAACGTTAGTTAGATGCGCATAGTTGTGATTTGAATTTTTTTTTTTTTTTTTTTGTCAATTTTCTTTTCATTCTTATGATGTGAATGTAATTGTTAGGTTAGAGTATATATCCTAATTGTATACGCTAGTTAGAAACTCTTGGTTGTGGTTTGATTTATATATATTATTCTTATTAGGGTTAATTTGCTTAATAACCACAAAAAAAAATTATAATTAGAGAATTAACCAAAAATGGGAGTATGTGGCATAATCATATCCATCAAAATTAGGATAATTGGTTATGTTTTTAGTTATAATTTTTTTATGGTTATTGAACCTAATTTCCCTTCTTATTATGTTAAAGTAATACTTAGTGGACGCAGATAACTACATATCCTGAAAATGTTATTCAAAGCTTGATGTAGTTGCAGAAAGAAAATGTTATCCATATGGAATCTTGTTCGAATTAAATTTGATTGGAAGACAAAAAAAAGTTGAGGAATTCAATACATTATCCACTTGATTCCAAAACGTGAAACTTCTCGCTGGTTAGTTTGAGTGAAGTGAAAAATGTTGTTTTATCAAAAGTTTCAAAAAAAAAAAATGTTGTTTTGATCTTATTGATTTGGGTGTGGTGTTCTACTTTAAACGTTTTCATATGTATGATCATCTGTTTTCTTTTTTTGTAAAATAATTTTGTGGACTTTGTCTCTCGCAAAAATAAATTATTTCCTAATCGATTTTCCTCAAGTGTATGAGTATATCATCTGCTAAACTTTTGTTTTTACATAGTACTTCCCTGTATCGTCAAAACACTAAAGGTTAAGATCATAAATCTTGTCCACTTGAAATGAATCTAATTCATAGTTTGATGTAACAAAAGTTTGAAGATTCCAAGCAATGCGCATACATAACATATACCATCGCGTATAAACATACATACAAGTTCATTTATAAATATGGACCTTGACTCTCGAATTCACCAAGCAAATATCACATAAGCCAAAAGAAAACAAGAAGGAAGAAACAAACGTAACGATGTCGTCTAAGGGAAGGGAGAGGAAATCAGAAGATATGGGGCGATACAAGACCAAAAAGAAGTCGAGCTCTAAATCGGACAACGAAGGAACCACCATGATGGATCCAGGTAACGCTGATTTGTTTACCAACAACGACTCAGGCGAATCGTTTGGTTTCGTCGGCACACGGCGTGGCCCCTCCTCGGCCGCTAAGTACAACCCTCGCGATCGCTACAGAGACGCTAATTTCTCCGATTTCTAAACCTATAAGAGGTTCACATTTCTTCTAGTAACGAATTCTTGAAAATCATGAATATGTAATGTTGTGCTATTATCACCTTTAATTTTGATTTGTCTTCTGGTTTTGTTTTTCAGATAGGCAAATGGGCTAGGCTACATAAAAGGAGAGATGGAGAAAGCCCATGATTATTATTGTTACTATTATATTATGTCTAAAATGTAATAAATAAGAATCCAAAATGAATGCCTCATGAAAATATCAATGAGTAATATGATCATATAGGATCTCATTGGTATCATGCGGTTTCGATGCAAAGCAACTATGGAATGATAATGTTACATATCTCCTGTTTAACTACTAGTGTTATTCTAAACAAGTAAATATGGCAAGTTAACTTCTTCTCTTTTTTAGCCAAAGTATGGAATTTATTGAATCAAACTCCATCAACAAGAGTATCCGGAACCAAAAGTGTTCTTTTAGCAAGCGAATCTGCCAAAACATTGTCTAATATAAGACGAATATCAAAGAGTATTCCAAATAACTAATAATGGTCATCTCCTTTGTTGAGTTACTTGAGTAGGCCTATCAACACATATGAGAGAGCCGAAACCTCGGCTGCCAATGGTGAAGAGACATAGACTCACCTATAACATTACTCGGCTGCCAATGGTGAAGGGACATAGACTCACCTATAACATTACTCGGCTGCCAATGGTGAAGGGACATAGACTCACCTATAACATTACCTGTATTGACATGGAAAGTCCAGCCCATATGGCAATTCAAGGAGTTCCGCCTCTACATGACATAGGATACATGAATAGTATTTATGTACTTGAGCTAGTTGTGGTTGGGTTCCTCATTGTTGTGGAAAGAATCAAAATCTACCATAACATTTTACAATATAAATTAGAAAGTTTGGAGAAAATTGTAACATTTTACAATATTATCTTCAAAAATATTAGAAAATTAAAATTAACTTCAACAATCAAAATCTAACATAACATTTTGCAGTAGGGGCAATTGCTTATCCGTTCTAGATTGCAATATGATCAATATGAATAAAAGAATCTGAATCTTGAACAACAATAATTGAGAACCAATTCTGAAATAGACATCCAAATTAGGTAAAAAAAAAATGCCATTCGAATTGATTCAGTTTTAGTTTTAACTTTAACAAAGAACAAGTTCAAGATAAAGAATACACTAACAAATGAACCTATTTGAATTTCAGTAACCTTTCATTACTAGCCAAAGAGGGAATAAAACTTTTTGGAAGTGAAAGTAAAACAAAAAATCTCATAGTATATATGGACATTGATAGCTCGTTCCAAAACCACACACAACACAAATACAAACCCTATAACTCTCTTGTTCTTTATCACAATGCAGTACTATGAAACCCGTGAGAAAGACTACTACGAAGTAGCTCAAGGCCAGAGGCACGAGGGCTATGGGCAGGGCCAGAACAACCAGGGTTATGGCCAGAGCCAGCTAGGATATGGCCAGAGCCACCAGGGTTATGGCCAGAACCACCCAGGATATGGCTTGAGCCAAACCAAGCCAGTATACGGTCATAGCCCAACTCTAAACCACCGTAGCCACGGTGGGTTTCTTGATGGGCTCTTCAAGGGTCAAAGTGGACAAAAGAGTCAGGGTGGCCTAGGGTCATTTCTAGGACAACGCAAGAGCAATGATGAGGTTATGAAGAGTCAGGGTGGCTTAGGGTCATTTCTAGGACAACACAAGAGCAATGATGAGGTTATGAAGAGTCATGGACATGGGAAGCTCTTAGGACAGCACAAGAAGAAAACCCATGAGACAGACAAAGGTATGAATGGACTCGGAATGTTCATTAACAATGGAGAGAAGAAGCATAAGAGGAAAGACGGGAACAAGAAGAAGAAGGACAAGGATGGGAATGGCAGTGGCAATGAAAGCAGCAGCGGTAGCGACAGCGACTAAATCATATATGCTTGATGTAATGAAATGGACCAAAATGATGCTTCTAGACAAAGTAATCATATGTAATACTTAAAATAAAAACCACTTAGGTGGTTGTGTCTCTGTGTCATATATAAAGCTTTACTACTAAGAAACCTACTTTCATATTGTTTTTGTTGCAGACAACAAATATAAGCTTAAACCAATTGATAAAACAAGAGAGTTTAAAAAGAAAAGATCAAACTAGGGTGTTCAAAGATCACGGCTATAATACATATCAAAGACAGAACCTAATAGGCTAATACCAATCCGCCATAACAATTATTATACATAAAACAAGAATGTGAGAGCTCTATTCGCATTGCGGGAGACTCTTCTTATAATGAAGGGTTGGTGAAATGGTTTGCCTCTCAAACGACTTAAGGGATCTCTTACATACTCTATTGAATAGTCTGCCTTACGTTCAGATTAATTTTCAATTTTTTTTACACTTAAGTAACGTTCATTGTACAAAACACTACATTGGATGTATGTTTACATATGTTCGGATTCTCTCTTCTTTGGTAGTTCTTCGAGTTTGTCAAGCAAAATGCGTATATTCAAATTTTCTTCCGAAATGTTAGTATGGGTTACGATTAACACTACAAGAAAACACTGCCTATTCCGACGGCAAAACCGTCGGAAATCCGTCGGAAAAAGGGTAATTCCGACGGATTTCCGACGGTAACAGTCCGTCGTTTCTATCTCGTCGGAAAGTTTAAACCGTCGGAAAATCGTCGGTGGTTTCCGACGGTTCTCAGACGGAAAACGGATTGCCGGATTCCGTCGACATTTAATCGGAATTCCGTCGGAAATTAGACCTCCGTCGGAATTCCGTCGGAAAACACCAGAAATTCAAAACCGTCGGAATTCCGTCGGAAATTAGACCTCCGTCGGAATTCCGTCGGAAACCACCAAAAATCCAAAACCGTCGGAATTCCGTCGGAGGTCTAATTTCCGACGGAATTCCGACGGCATGCGTGTTTTTTTTAAAAAAAATGGAAAATATTTAAATAAATTGAATAAATAAAAAGAAATTAAATTATTAAAATTAAATTTAAAATTAAGAAAACAATATATTAAATTGTTTTAAAAGTATTTTAAAAGTATTTAAAAGTTTTACATTTAAAAGTATTTAAACGTATATAAAACAAATCTACTCGGGCCTACGGTTACTGAAGAACTCGTTCATCTTCTGTTCCAGCGCGTTAAATCGTTGATCCGCCCTGCCTTATCTTGCTCTCTCGCTCGCTCCGCCTCCTGTCTCGCTCGCTCCGCCTCCGCCCTATCTGCCTCTCTCGCTTGCTCCATTGCCCTAAGGCGCTCGGTCAGGTCTCGGTTTTCCGCCAACAATCGGCTAGCACCGACATATCGAACCGAGGAGACGGACGACGAACTTTCTTCAGGGAGACCGTATACACGGCCTCTTGTCTTCGGAGTCGCCTACGGGAAAAAAATAATGAAAGCGTATAAGTTAGTTCTAGTAAAAATTATTTTGAAATTTGATTAAAAGCGACACGGTTACTAACCTCGTACGTGAACTCGTTGACCTTCTCCACTGGAACTTCGGTGGCCGTCGGAGTTCCTTCCTCGATCGGTTGCGATTGGAGGTACTCCTCCTGCCGCCTCTCCACGGTTTCCACGATTTCTCGAGCAACCGGATCTTGAATTTCACCGGTCTTCTTGTTGGTGTGCGTTGCTTTGATCAAATCTAGATTTGATGGAAGCACACCGGTTTCCTGAAACTGTTAACATATAAAATTTCATTAGCGAATTATAAAAAGTATAAAATGGCATTAAGATTCTCTAACCTTTCAACTACAGACTTATTGTTTTTCTCCTCGGTTTTAGACTTTTGAATTCCGGGATTTCTATGATTGCGCCGGCTTTGTTTCCAGAAATAACTTGACTTTTTTGCAGGCAATGTAAAATTTTGAATTATAATATCAATGAAATTTGTAAATGACAAAAAAAAGATAGTAAATATGGGTGTATATAATTAAGAAGAAGAAGAAATTAGTCTTTGACATTCACATGGAAGGAGAGAATAAAAGGGACCACTTTAAAAGCATTGAGCATATGGTCGAGACTGTGACATGTGCTTCGTTCTAGATTGCAATACGATCAATATGAATAAAAGAATCTGAATCTGGAACAACAATAATTGAGAACCAATTCTGAAATGGACATTTTTAAAAATGATTCTGAAATAGACATCCAAATTAGGTAAAAAGAAAATGTCATTCGAATTGATTCAGTTTTAGTTTAACTTTAACAAAGAACAAGTTGTTTTTTTTTGGTCGAACAAAGAACAAGTTCAAGATATAGAATACACTAACAAATGGACCTATTTGAATTTCAGTAACCTTTTATCACTAGCCAAAGAGGGAATAAAACTATTTTAAAAGTGAAAGTAAAACAAAAAATCTCATAGTATATATGGACACTGATAGCTCGTTCCAAAACCACACACAACACAAATACAAACCCTATAACTCTCTTGTTCTTTATCACAATGCAGTACTATGAAACCCGTGAGAAAGACTACTACGATGTAGCTCAAGGCTAGAGGCACGAGGGCTATTGCCAGGGCCAGAGGCACGAGGGCTATGGCCAGGGCCAGAACAACCAGGGTTATGGCCAGAACCAGCATGTATATAGCCATAGCCACCAGGCTTATGGCCAGAACCACCAAGGATATGGCTTGAGCCAAACCAAGCCAGAATACGGTCATAGCCCAACTCTAAACCACCGTTACCACGGTGGGTATGTTTGATGTAATGGAATGGACCATAAATGATGCTTCTAGACAAAGTAATCATATGTAATACTTAAAATAAAAACCACTTAGGTGGTTGTGTCTCTGTGTCATATATAAAGCTTTACTACTAAGAAACCTACTTTCATATTGTTTTTGTTGCAGACTACAAATATAAGCTTAAACCAATTGATAAAACAAGAGAGTTTAAAAAGAAAAGATCAAACTAGGGTGTTCAGAGATCACGGCTATAATACATATCAAAGACAGAACCTAATAGGCTAATACCAATCCGCCATAACAATTACTATACATAAAACAAGAATGTGAGAGCTCTATTCGCATTGCGGGGGACTCTTCTTATAATGAAGGGTTGGTGAAATGGTTTGCCTCTATTGAATAGTCTGCCTTACGTTCAGATTAATTTTCAATTTTTTTTTACACTTAAGTAACATTCATTGTACAAAACACTACAGTGGATGTATGTTTACATATGTTCGGATTCTCTCTTCTTCGGTAGTTCTTCGAGTTTGTCAAGCAAAATGCGTATATTCAAATTTTCTTCCGGAATGTTAGTATGGGTTACGATTAAAATGGCATTAAGATTCTCTAACCTTTCAACTACAGACTTATTTTGGTCTTAGTTTTTTAGTTTTTGTTTTGGTATTGTTTTCTCTTTTTCTTTTATTGAGGTTGTCTCCTCGGTTTTAGACTTTTGATTCCGGGATTTCTATGATTGCGCCGGCTTTGTTTCCAGAAATATCTTGACTTTTTTGCCGGCAATGTAAAATTTTGAAATTATAATATCAATGAAATTTGTAAATGACAAAAAAAAATAGTAAATATGGATGTATATAATTAAGAAGAAGAAGAAATTAGTCTTTGACATTCACATGGAAGGAGAGAATAAAAGGGACCACTTTAAAAGCATTCAGCATATGGTCGAAACTGTGACATGTGCTTCGCTCTACCTTCCCCACCAATCTTATTTAATTGCTTCTATACCAAAACAAAAACATTATGGGATTCACTATTATATATTTTGACTTTCACACACGTACCTCTGTTAAATCTCCATGACCAAGCTTTACTCACTCCCAATTTTTTTATATTAATGAAACTGTTACATATAATTATTGTTCCCAACTACAACAATCAGAGAAAGTCCTTCCATGATTAAAATATATAAATCCAAAAAAGGAGCTCTCACTCAACCTCTTTCAAAAACCACGAGGCTTCTTAAACTTCCAATTAAAAAAAACCCTAATATATATTATTTAACATTTCGAACGATTTTTAACAAAATATCCGGTTTACTATATATAATAAACCCTAATTCTCACCTAAAACCCTAGTTTTCCCTCATCATGTTTCCCATTTTCTGAAACCTTGTAAGTTTTTTTTTTTCAAAATTCACAAATTTTTGTGTGTAATTTAATTGGCAAGAACTTCCCAAATAAGCTCTGGATCAAAAGATGGCATCCTCGCAAGCAAAAACCCATCAGTGTCCACTCCCATTATCATATCTTCCTCCGTCCCCGTCGTCGGAAGTTCATCGGAAACCAAAACGGACGCCGGAGAAGTACTCTCACCCTTATCTCCAAAACCCATTTGTGAATTCCAGTAACTCTCCTCTGAACTGACCGTAGTAGCCACCGTTACCGCCGGAGAAGACAAATTCTCGGGCGGCGGCGATGAACTAACCGAGATCTTGCTCGATTTCCCGCTCTTTTTCGCTCTTTCTCTTCGAACTTTCTGACAAATCGATTGTATCTTACCATCTACGGCACTCTTGAGAGCAATCAGCTTTGACGAATCTCCAAGTCCGACCAACTCGCTCGGATCTTTGAGATTCGGGAAATTAAGACGAGCGTATTCGCCACGGAGCTTATAAGCGGCGCGATCGTAAGCGTAAGCTGCTGCTTCGGCCGTGTCGTAAGTACCTAACCAAACTCTCATTCTGTTTTGTGGCAATCTTATTTCCGCAACCCATTTTCCCCAATGTCTCTGCCTCACTCCTCTGTAAAGTTTCTTCTTTTTCATCGTCCTCCCGGCTGCTAACGCGGCCGCAAAAGCGGCGGCTGGAGTCGCGGCCGCCGCTTGGAGCATTTGCTCGGAAGTTTGGTGAGAAAACAGAGGTGGAGGAGTGGAGATTGCTCTGTTTTGAAGGTTGAGTCTTTCGATGAGGTCTCGTTGTCGGAGATAGACGGAGGAACCGATTTGCGGCGGTGGCGGAGACGGAGGAGGAGGACTGAGGGTGTTTGGGGTTGTTGTTGTGGAGGAGGAAGGAGTGAGAAGTGAGAAGATTGAGTCTAGTGTGTTTGGTCCTCCTGCTAATATGATTTGAGACAAAGAAGCTCTGATTTCTGAGATTTTAGGACTGAAATTTGTTGTCTGAAAAACATCATTAGTATCTTCCATTTTTTTCAAAACTCTTAATATTTCTTGGAGTTGAAGGAAAAAGAATCCTAAGAATTGTGTTTGATCAAAGAAGCTTGATACAGAGGATGGTGATAGTGGATTTTGAGGTTTAAGAGAGATTGAAGAAGAATATGATTGAGATATTGAGAGATTGATTATGAAGGAAAAGTAGAATTTATTTCGTTTTTGTTTTAAGATATATTTAATGTGTTTTGGTTTTTTAAAAGTTTAGAAATAGCTTGTACATATTTATAGACTTGAGTTGGGAGAAGAAGAAAACCAGAAAGGTTGCTTTACTGATTTCACATGGAGCTCTTTGACTTTTTTTTAGTTGATTTTTTTAGTTGGTATAAGACTATTTTCATCATGATTTTTTAGAATGTTTCTACTTTCTAGTTTGAGATAATAATAATAATAATAATAATAATAATAATAATAATAATAATAATAATAATAATAATAATATTTCCAACCATATTTTTTTTTCATAATCGGTCCATGACAATTATAAGCATTCAGATAATAATATACTATTACATATATGCCTACGAAGGTAGTTAATTAACGACAATGGCAAAATATGGCATCTAATGTTTGCTAAATAATTATTTACATTGATGTAAGAAAAAAAAATAACGGTTTAATTTGTGTTACATAGTACAAGTTTGATAATAGAATCAGTATACAACCTAATAAATTCGCTTGAATTTATATATCACAAACTCTTTTTTGAGAAAATATATACCTGTCACGAACTTGCCTTCAGTTTTATGCAAACTTTGAAAGTTTAGAGTTGTGAAAATTTTGAATCCGGGTTTAATGATGTAGCGTGTGTAACAGATTCTGGACTAGCCTAGAATCTAAAAGATTGTTGTTACAATTCTCTATATTTAAAGTACACATTTATTCAAAAGCTGAAACACAATAAGTAATATGTTCCTTAACTTTCGATGTGTAATAATACCATTAAATAGATAAATTTCTATTAATGATAATGTAGGTACCTCCTGATTATGGCCTTATAGCAAAAATTCATCTCAGTTTGTAATTTATACATAAGGTGAAAGTTTTACATTCACACCTCTTAAATAGAATACATTCACACTTGTTAATCAAACAGTTGTACCATTTTTCAAGTAAAAGTGAACTTGTCATAAGTTAGCTTTTAAGTACACATGGAAGAGAAAGTTTGAGAGTTCAACTACTCTTATTACCATCATACAAAATGGTGTGTGAATAGTTAAAACACATTTTGTTTACAACGAGATCTATGGTCGCTAAATGCGAAATGATAATACAGTACTATCCTATTTTTAGAACGATAAAACACACAAACACGAAATTTATTTTCGAATTAGTCATCTACATATTAGATGTACATCTTAAGCAAGTTGAATTTTGTATTAAAACTTTGTTAGTAAGTTCGGAATTAGTTTATGTCGACACCATTTGATGCAGAAATTAACCTCTCTTCTGTCTTCTCACATTACATCTTCACGTATTAACCCCAAATTTCCAACCGAGTCAAATCTAAACTTCCCACCAAGTCCAAAATTATTGGTCAAAATATTCCAAAATTATATTGTTTTCATCGTTTATTTCTTTGGGTGATTTACCTAAAAGACGGTACGTGTGGTCCCCATAAAAACTTTTAAAATTTATTGAGGGAAGAGAGAGTAGAGTTTGTGTTTAAAAGTGTCCGTATCAGTATCATAAATTTTCTGCCACGTCTTCATTTTCTCGCACCGATTGTTTCATTTCATTCTCTCTACATCTTCTCATGATCTCTTCCACGAACCACAATTTTAATTTCTGAATTCAAATTTTCATAGATGCATAGAAGAAATTAGGGTCATAAATCCATTACGTCTTCTTTTTTTTTTTTTGTCAACTTCAGATTTATATTAAAGCCCATAATGGCCATATATTTGTTCATCATAAATCCATTACGTCTAATTTTGATTACTAATATACTTAGAAGTTCATTTTTCAAATAATTTATTTTTTCACAAAACAACAAAGAAAGAATGATGGAAAGTCATATAAGCAATGTTTATCACGACTAGTCGGTAGTCATTATAGTGTAAAGTAACTTACTTTAAATGTAGTGTTTTTTTAGTTACTAGAATACTTGATAACTTTAGATCATATCTTCGAAATTCTTTAGGTTTGGAAATGATAAATAATTATTTACTGGTAAATGATTTATAAATGGATAATAGTCTAATGTAGTCATTGCTTTTAGTTAGTCAAAAACTAAAAAAAAAATCTTGGTGAACATTACTTTCTTTTTGACCATTGCCTGAGCTACGGAAATTAATTTGAGAAATTTTCCAATCATCAAGAAAACAAGTCACGTTAAACTATATATTTTCTTGTTTAAAAAACATTATAGTTCATTTGTAAATTGTAACAACAACAAAATCACAAGCTTGATATATAAATTCAAAAATAATCCTAGATATAAGCTTTTACTTGTGGGCAACGACCCTATGTTGAAACTAGATATGACACTTTTTGCCAAAATCAACTGATATTTTTCAACGTGGACAAACTCAATTTTACATCTATTTTCTGAAAGTCTTCTAGACTCAGTATTTAAAAATATCTTTTTCGCTAAAAGATGTAATTTGGATGTCACGAGTTATGTATGGCTCGCAACCATACGTTAATAACTTATAAATGGGTCTTTTTTTAGTACGTGCAGTGTTAGCCAAAATCGGTACGTTTTAATTAAATTAAATCTCAGTTCTGTATATGAAGTGTACATAATTTTTTTTTTTGTGCAACATGAAGTGTACATATATATGCACATATATAAATAGGTGTGATCAGTGGCAGAGGCACTCACAATAGGTGGGGGGCCAATGACCCCAATGAAATTTTTTTAATTAGTGTAAATTAGTATAGCCAAATACTAATGCCCCCATTTGTTTTATATTTTCTGCCCCTTTATTTCTAAACCAAATTGTAGTTGAATAAAAAAAAAAAAATTTATATATGCACCCAATGAAAAAATGTTCTGCCTCCGCCACTGGGTGTGATCGATGTTCAATGTCACGTACAATCAATAAATTACTTTTAGAACATATCTCGGGGCCGGTCCATTCCTAATAAATCCAAAAAGTTATCATAAAGCCAATCACATGGAAGCTTTCGGTGATTTTATTTTTGTTTTGTAATTTTGTTCCTAAAGGAAAAAAACGAATATGTGTACTTAATCTCCCTACCCCCTACGACCCTAAGAATGATTTTTTGGGGGTCAGAACGACCATATTGAGTTTATTTTCATGAATTATTATTGAAAATTATGAACTAGTACGTGTCTCCAAAATGGTTAAAGATTATTCACATACTATCTTTCAATAAGTTAATTTTTGTTAACCTATTGAATATGCCTAATCCAGTTAACTAATTAGTGCTTTTCTGCTTTAATTGAGTTACGAAAATATGTAGAAACTAATATACTATCAATTGCAGGTTGGTTTTGTTATTACGTTTAACCAATATACTAACAAATTGGTTTAACCAAAGTGTCCCAGTAACTTTCAATTAATTTTCAAATGGCTAAAAACAAAAACTGGAGTTCCAACCAATAAATGAGTGTAAGAATAATTTGGTAGAAACCCATGTGGAGTACTTGAGGCCATTTAAAGTCAGAGAGCTCTCGTTTAGTATTGCAATTAAGTGATTTCATTAATTTCACAACATATATAATTAGCACTTTAGTTCAGCATATTTACCATTTCCTATGCATAAATGATTTCGTAATTTACAATGAAATAAACTCTATCGACTGTAGAATATAGTATAAATAAAATTATTGTAATCAACAAGTCATGGGCTATAAATCATAACAATTTCAAACTGAGATGTTTTAATCATGTTCTATTTTTCAAATATAAAAAAATTTGGAAGTAAAAATATACAGATAATATGCATACACATATGATTGTAGTTTTGTTTCTTGCACGTAAACGTCAACCTTATTAGTTGCTTTCGAATGAACAGTAGAAGCCGCAGAGCAATTACAACAAATTTGTGGTACACAAGTAACGTAGTCAATGGCAATATGGTAACTTCAACGACATTGAGAATCTTATCCGGATCGAGTGGCGATCACCGTGTGAAAGTAACTGTTTCGTCGACGTTTTTAGTCAGGGAGAACGATGGCACAAACACCCGTAAATAAAAATAATCAAGCAGGGGTATAAACGCCAGTTCCAATACCGAAAAGTAGTGTTTTGTCGTTATTAGCGTATGACGCCGACACAACAGTGGTCCACTGCCCCTGAAGTCGACACGTCACCAAACTTTGTCTCCTTCTGAGGTCCCAAAAAATCTGTATCGCTTTCTTCAGATCAATTAAACGCGAGATCACGATAAAATGTTACGTAATTTCAACGGGAAATGACGCCACAATGATGCCATTCTTCTACCCTCTGAATATTTTTGATGCTTTATGTTGTTGGTACGGCTTTAAATTAGACCTAATTCTTACTTTTATGATTCATTCACGTGGTTCGTTCACTAACGTTAAGAATACTATATACTAATAAATATCTAAAAACATAATTTAGCTCAAATGTGTTCCTAGCTAATTTGACATTGATCGGCTAAATAAAGTTTTTATAATTATTTTCAAATCCAAAATCAGAACATGTGATTTAGTCACTCAACAGATTTATTATTATTTTTAAAAACACTTTCAAGATTTCTTGGAATCATAAAGAATCATGATTATTGGATATTATAGTTGATAACACCGATTATTAGACGGTACGTGTATACTATAAAATTACAAAATTAAAAAGATTCGTTTAAAATCGTACGGATACATCCTTAAAAAGCTAAAAGGTGAATTACTACACGAAAAAGGGGTATTATTTGCCCGTTCCTGTCCTAATTCTATAGGATAACAGATAACTACTACACGCATTATACATTCTATAAATATATCATAACATAAACATCATTTTCATTAAAAAAACTTTGATTAAGTATAAAATTCACCTAGCTACGTGAAACCTTGTGGACCTCAAACGATTATCGATCACAGGTTAGTTTTTTAGGGAATTGAATATTTAATTTAGATACCATCCCAAGTATTCTATTTAATTTATTAATTTACCGACCAAACCATATATGTACCTTTATAATTAGCTCATTTTAACGACACGTATATATATAGTTTTTCAAAAAAAAACGACACGTATATATATGCATATAAATATATAGATTGTAATTTGATGAGCTAAACATTAAGATGTAGATGGGACATTATTCAACGGATAGTAGACATTGTGACGGAGATCGTTCTTTTGACGGCTATTGTGGACCATCATACTTTTAGACTTTTAGTCTCCAAGAGTAAGCTAGCATTCTATATATATATATAGATGAAAATGTTCCGTATGTATATTTGCGTGTGTACGGCAAGAAAATTTTGATTTAGGACATGTGCATTGGTAATACCATCGTGTCTAATATAGTGTTTTTATAATATAAAATTATTAAAATGGTTGTAAAAGAAAAGAGTGTGTTTATGAGGTATATTAAAATATAAAATTAATAAAATTTGAGTAAAAGGAAGAGAGAGTGTCTTAAAAAGAAGAGAAAGTGTCTAAGTGTTATCATGCACACTATGACTATCAAATCTTCGCATTCTACAAATAGTCAAATATTAAGTGTTATCATGTACGTATTAAGCCACTAATGATATTTGATCCTTATATTACGCCCGAACAAAAAGAAGAAGGTGATAGTAATACCGTGGCCGAATGTCTAGTGGGAGATCTAAACTAATGCTTAATTTATGCTAGATCCATTATTTTTTGCCACTTTATAGCTAAAAATAGCGATTTTAGACATAGAAAAATAGAAAGAAAAAAAAAATCCATCTCTATAGTTCACCTTTTTTCTTCGATCTCCCTCTCCGGTGATCGATTTTTCTCATCGTCACCGTGAGCGGGTTTCTCTTCTCCTTGTCTATATTGTAGTTTTTGTCGTTTTTTCATTTCTGTTGTTTAGCTTTCCTTTCGATCGGATCCGGCCTTCGTTCCTCTCTTGTTTATGCAATCTCTCTTCTGGTGGTTTTTGTGGATATGTCTTCTCCAGGTGAGCGATTTCTATCGGGTCTTGTAGAATGGCCTTGTGGTCTCGTTTTTGTTGGCTTTGTTTGGGTTTGAGGTTGGTCTCTAGCTCTTTGGGTTTGTCTTCTTTGTTCTCGTGTTGAGCCTTCCCGCTTTTGCTCTCCGATTTCGTTGTGGAATTTTGGTGTTTGTAAGGTTCTCTATCCGGTTCTTTTTTGGTGAAGTTGGGTTGGTCTTGTGAGCTTATTGGTTGATTACTATTTTCGAAAGCATTTACTCTCGAGTGGTTTGTTTACTCGTTCAACATTTTGGCTCTCCTCTTCTCTTTGGTTTTTTCTGAATAAAGCTCCGATCGGCGATGTAGATCAGCAGCTTGCAATCTTTGGTTTCTTCTCTCCTAGGAGAAATTTAGATTTTGAAGTGGGTTGAATATCATTCGGAGCAATCGAGGATTTGGGTTGCAATTTGTTGTTGTGGATGCTTCTTGGTTTCTTTGCCTCATCTTCTGATTTGCGCGTAGCTAGAACATCATCCCTGGATGGCTTTGATGGTGCCTTCGTTCACATTCCGCTTCTTCGTCATCTTTCGGTTGTGAGTTGTTTTAGTGTTGGCCTTACATGCTTGTTCTCTCTGATATTGGTTTGTAGGTTGCGGTTCTTGGGTTCTTGGCTCTGTAGTTTGTCTTTGTTTTGTCTTGCTCCCCGGTAATCTTTCGGGTTTTGCTCCCTTTGTTTAGGCTATGGATTTCACCGTTGTAATGTTCTCATGATCTTGTAACACTTCTTTTTAAGTTTTAATAAAAATTTCTAGACGATAAAAAAAAAAAAAGACATAGAAAAATAGTTTGAGTTTTATTTAGTCTCACTTCTTCAAATTTCGTGTTTTTTGTTGTTGTGAGAAGTGAGAACACGTATAATTAGTTCTAGCTAATTCCATAGCAAATTACAATTCCAATATCATAATATAATATCTGGTGCCAATAATTTATATTTCATTTTAAAACGAATATCCAATTTATAAAGCTCTCTATATCGTCGAAAAAAATGCTGTGAGAGTTAGTAATAGAAAATGTCGATCGAGAAGAGTAGTTTTGAATGAGAATTCCACGTAATTCGGTATAGAAAATCTAAAATAACACTAATAAACAAAGCATTTGATTATATCACTTCATGTAGCTGACTTAGTCTTGGTTCTCCACATAATACAATTTATTAATAATCAAAACTTCAATAATTAGGATAGAATGGAGCTGGACGTGGACCCGGTCGGTTTGACTTCTTCAATTATTTAAATTTTTCTTTCGAATTATTGAAACTTTTTTTCCCAAAACATTATTGATACTTTAGCGTGACTATGCATTATAAGAGCATTAAAGGTAACATTTTAGTGTCTAAATGTGGTATTTTTATAATATAAAATTATTAAAATGGTTATAAAAGGAAGAAAGAGAGTGTTTTTGTGGGGTATATTGAAATATAAAATTAATAAAATTTGAGTATAGAAAGTCGAGAGTGTTTAAAAGGAAGAAAGAATGTTTAAAATTAGATTTTTTGGAGAGTGTTTTTAAAAGAAAGAGAGAGTGTTTAAATATAAAATTAATAAAAGTTGAATAAAAGAATAAAAGAGAAGGTATAAAGTTGAGTAAAATGAAAAGAGAGTGTGTGTTTTAATAATTTTATACGGCCTTAAGATATTATAGTGTGAGCAATGAGGATGGCCTAAGGCTTATTTTTTTGGGTCTCACAAGACCATTTTCTCTTTTTGGTTGTTTGATTAATAGTTATACGCACTCTATCAAATTATTCTAACACTATCCCATAATTAAGGTAAATTGACTTTCCCCGTTGACGAGTTCACTACCGACGCCAAGTGGAGCTTTGGACTTTTTTCTATTTAATTTTCTTATGATTTTTCTTTCTGCCCATGTAGGTATTAGTTGTCTTGTTGGTTCATGTTGGTATTTTTTTTATTTTTTTTTTGGTGTTCGTTTGCATCTCAATTATTATTCTTACCAATAATTTTATAACAAATCTTGAATATTTTTCATATGGGAACATATCAATTGCAACTTTGTAAGTCGATCGAACCAATTGTAGTAGTGTTTTTTTTATATATAAAAAAAATATAATTGTAGTAGTGTTGATAGTAATTTCTTATGATAGATTGTTTTTAACGCAGTTAACTCATTTGCTAGGCTTAGTTAAGAGAACGATAAATCACAATCTTCAAGACTCAAAAGATTAGTAGTTAAAATATGAACGCGAAGTTCGGTTCATATTACAAATTATGTTTTTGTTTCTTTTCTATTAATATTCAATATCTATCTAGCCTAATATTCACACTCTATTCAAAACTATTAAAAACAAATTATGTTTTTGTTCCCCGCTTAGGCTATATACTATCCATGTTGAGCCATTATCCGTTCTTAATATTCACACTTCCAAACGAAATTACTAGCCTAAGAGGTTCCGTTTTTTTTCCCTTTACTATATTTCTAAACAATCATTTTTCATTAATACGGAAATATATTTTCTGTTATCTAATTCAAAATATGACACAATATTCAAACATTCCTTTTCGTTAATGGATAAAACATTGTACACCTGAATAAAACCCCTATAATACAGCCATGACAATTTAGCTTATAGCTAGATACTTGTAAATTTTTGTTTTTGTTAAACTTGTAAATTACTCAAGGCAATGGAACATAAACTATTTACACGATTTTTGTTTTTAGTACTTATATTGAATTTGGAACTACATAAATCCATGTGTGTGCCCTAAATTTAATAGTCGGGCTAATTACCACCCAATTTTAAAAGTTTGTAGTGAAATCTATATTAATGAACTGGGCTTTTGATAGTCAATCCTTCATTTTAAACCCAAACGGCCCAATATGATATATTCTCATGCCCAAAATCCAAAAACGGTGTCGTTTAGATGTAACTGGGTTAAGTCAAAATTTCAATAAGCATTGGAATATGTGCAACAACTAAAGTCAACAAGAGTCGTCGTCGTCTCTTCCTCACAAGTCTCGAGCCCTAGAAACCACAGCTTTTCAAAATCCCAGATTCTCGAGTAGCTTAATCGGAATTCGAATTGATGATCGAAAACTGCTCACGAAGATCAGAAGAAATTTTTTGTGAGGTGATAATTGAAATCGAAAACATCTTCATTTCTGGTGTTTGTTTTTTTTCGCTGATCGCTAACACAGAGCTTGATTCGTGAGTTTTCAGATGGAGTTTTGAATCGGTGAATCGTCAGAAATGGATTTGAATTTCGTTTTGATTCTGTGTATAGCTTTGATTTTCGCAGCTGTTAAGGTAACACAACAATCCCTAGAAAATTCCAATTTGATTTGGGGGTTTTTTTTTTCCTCCGAAATCTGAGGTTTAGTTCACTATGATTAGGTTGATGGAGAGGCAGAAGTTGTTACGAATTCGAATTTGACAGATTCTAGATTTGGTGGGTCTGGAATTGTTAGTAGTACCAATGTTACTGATTCTAAGAACATGACCCATGATGCACAATTGGGTGATGATAATGGATCTAAGGTAAAGGGTAGTGAGGAAGATAGTAGTAATAAGAGTGAAGTGGATAAAGGAAGTGATGATAGCACTAAGGAGGAGGTGGAGGGTGTGAGCAATTCTATAATGAAGAAGAAAGAAGGGGTTCATGGTGAAGATTGTGATCCATCTAATATGTGTACTGATGAGGAAGATGAGTTTGTCGCTTGTTTACGAGTTCCCGGTAATGGTGAGTCTCTTTATTGTGTCTACAATAGAGTTTTTTTTGTGTGTGTGTGTGTGTTGGTTCTTGGGTTTGAGCTTTGTTTCGTCATTCTTGTGCAGATGCGCCTCATCTCTCGCTCTTGATTCAGAACAAAGGTAAAAGTTCTTTGCTTGTAACGATAACTGCTCCGGGTTTTGTTCGATTAGAGAAGAACAAAGTTCAGCTCCTGGAAAATGAAGACACAAAGGTAACATCTATATGTTTGAACTCTCTATTTTACTGTATTCATCTGCATGAAGATCTTTATTATTTATCTAAATCCTAAAGATTGATCAGACATTGCTCATTGACTCAGGCTGTTTATAATTTGGTGTGTTTGGTTAGTCAAAGGCTCTAGTGTTTATATTTTTGATGCTAGGCCGTAAGAGAAAAACTAGACGATAGCGGCTTAGGCTAAACATGGAGATTGTATTCCCTATATACAACATTTTGATACGCAGATTTGCTATTATTGTAACGATGAAGTATACAACCTATTTGAGTAAGATGTTGTTGCTACTCGACATCTAAAGCTTTCAATCTTTTTTTGCAGGTAAAAGTCTCTGTTAACAAGGGAAGGTCCAACGATAGCGCGATCATATTAACTTCAAGTAAAGGCCGTTGCCGCCTTGAATTAAAGGATTTGACAGCAGCACATGAAACCGGAAACGACGATAACACATACACTGTTTCTCGTCCTTCGGTTTTCAATATCCGTCCACGAACAATCATTGTGATCACCATGATCTCCTTCCTCGTGCTTTCCCTTGTCATTATCCCGGTGATCATCCACGTATACAGGACCAAAACACAAGGGAAACACAAATACCAGAGGATCGACATGGAATTACCAGTCTCTAACAACGCAGTGGTTACAAAATCAGAGCATGAATCTGGTGATGACGGATGGAACAATAATTGGGGAGATGATTGGGACGATGAAAATGGCGATGGAGACAGAGACGAAGAACAGCCGAATACTCCGGTTTTACCACTCACACCGAGCGTTTCGGCTAGAGGACTTGCTCCTAGACGACTCAGTAAAGAAGGTTGGAAAGATTAGTTTCACTTTCTGATTGGGAAGAAAATTTGAGCAATGTTAAGCTTCTATGGTGTAAAACTTTTTTTCTTTTATAGTATAGTAACAAACAAGAACTGTTTCTTCTATACCTTTGGGTTTTTAGTGTATTGAGTACGAGGTTTTTGGTTATGGGCCTAATATGCTATCATAAGTGTGTACATTTGGGCCTGTGAATAAACTATCCGCCATTCAAAATTTTAATTTCATCATTGATCGCTTACTTTGTTCACTATTAGTCTATTACTATGGTTCTTATTCGGTCTGGTTCAGTTCCGATTTTTGTGGTTCTAAAAATTAGATTTTATTTGGTTAAAATTTTTTGTTCTGTTAAGTTTGGTTTGGTTTTGTTTGGTTTCGAGTTCAGGTTCTGGAATTTTGGTTCAGTTCCGAAATTTTGCCAACCCTTAGCTATTACTATGGTGTTCGTCAGACTTTTTGATAACCCGAGTCCAAATTATCAGACTATTTTGTTACTCAAAAGCTGTATTAAATGAGTTTCGTATAATCTTTCTCAATTACGTTTTTATTTTCTTCTTGCTTCTATTTATAGTTAATCGATGAATTCTTCACTGAACCCAATACATTTGTCCGTCGAGAAATATTTGTGTCGTTTTCAAACAAGTTTCATACACAATATATTTTTTGGAAATTTCGTAGATTACGAGATCCATTTGGACATATTTCCGTATATTGATACGATATTTAAAACAGAAACAAATGCAGGTTTCTATTTTACACGGAACAAATTTAATAATACAGTTTTTGGGTTAATAATACAGCTTTCTAAAGTTATAGTAGTATGTTACACCTTAACGTCACAAATAAACCTTCTAGTTATGTTAAACGTTAACGTCATTCACAAGTGAGGCGCCGCCGGCGACAACCACGTGGCTTATCAAACGACGTCGTCGTAAACTCACGTGGTGGGGGCTACTATTCGGCTGTCAGCTGCACGTGCGTTCATGTGCTCAAGAGAAAACATTTCTCGCACGTAGAAACTCGACACGAGTCCTTCTTGTCTCACTGAACATGGAACGTTCGATGGAACCTCGCGGTCGTGGGACCCTAATTATTGAACGGTCCAGATCTAACTCAACCCAAGTTTATTGTAGTGATCTCGGAATACTGTCGGTCAGTAAAATCCAACTTCTTTAACCAATTTCAAATTTTAAACCGAACCAACCGACACAATATGATTACCCTACGTTCCACGTGCATTGTTAAGATTAAACCCTCGATAATTGTTGAATTTATTTTATTTATTGCATCATGATTGTCTCGTGGCTTTTAAACTACTTAATTAACAGTGGCTTTTTACCGATTTTGCGGATAAATTTACAATCTCGGTTTACACTAATGTTGATTCCCGGGAAAATTATCATGTGAAATGGGGTGTGTTGGCCAGCGAGTAATTGAGGTTGAGAATAACATGATCTATAAGCTGTCCAATTTATCAGAATGAGCTAGTAATGTAATCATATGAATAATGAATTATTATTGACAAGAATATTGTTGTAACATATTATGATCAACTATTTATTGTTATGTGGTTTTACAGTGCAAGGTGAAAGTGATTAGCATGCAAAATGAGTCCACATTCTAGTGCTTATTTTGAACGTTCTATTTTAAACTGTTTAGGTTAGCGTACGATCCAAATCAATTAGGGTGCATTTCCTTGAGGATTCATATATTAAACACTATGTAATTCTGTATAGAACCATAAAGTCAAATCCCTCCCATATTAAAAATCAAAAGTCAAGAAAAGACTACATGACTAATAACATCAAGTGTAAAAATGCATATCTATAACTATAAGTGTGTATTGAGTCAATTATTAATACAACACTCTCTTTTTAATTTGTTTTCTTTTTGTCTACTAAAAATAGAGTATTTTTGCAAATACTTATGGTACTGACTTTAAAATGTCGATTTGATTTTTTTATATGATCTTTGTAGTGCCCACCTTTAGATCCTGATTTGATATAATTTTAGGCCAAAGCAGTTGTCGATGTCTTCATCACAAATACCAAAATGAATTATATAATTATGTTCTTTTTTTTTTTTGCTAAGATATTTTTTTTTCTTGTATGGAAAATCACCAATCATGTCTTTTACTCCATTCCATATCATTCAATTTCGAAATGTGACATATCGATTGCCTAAGATATAGAAAATATGAAATATGATGTTATGAACGAAATATATGGCATATACATGTAAAATAATAAGATGCTTGGCCTTGAACAATAAGTTAGATTTCTACTAAATAATTATATGCACATGATCGAATCGCCATTAGACAAACTAACAATTAGAAAAAAAAATGCATAAGGCCGCCAAAAACAAAACAAAACAAAACTAGAAAAAGGTCAAAATTAGAAAAATAGTGACGTTGATTCCGTGATTGGCTCATTGTTCACGCAGTACGGTAGAAGTAATATAATCTACCTTGATATACGCTCAGTTGCAACAAGTGTTTATATGTATTTTACAATTAAAAGTGGATTTGATTAGTATAATGCAATAGATAAAAAAATGTATTTCTAAACTTTTGAATATGATATGATACGATGCGTAGTCCATGCTTCAATTGCGGCAATCACACCCTCTTTCTTGGATTATTTGGACAATAGTGGAAACATGTGATTATATATATATCTTTCTTTCTATTTTAAATATTCGGTAATATGGACAAAATTAGGTATAAAATTGGTCTGGCATAGTAGGACACTATCACTGATTTTTAGAATAAAAGAGTATTAGTTAAAATTATACCATATAAAGCTTAAAATCCAATACCATTTTATAACAAAATATGATTTTTTAAATATGAAGTGGGAAGTGTATTTCAAAACTTAAATATAAATAGGCATAAAACTTTTAAAATAATTTTGATATCTCGGTGATAAACATCAGCATTGTAATTGGTTGTGAGAATTTATGCTTGCTTATATTTATAGTTGAAAATAACAAGAGATTCACAATGAGAAATTTCTAGGAAGTAGTTCTCCTTAGATCGTGGATGGAAAAAGCTGGAAGAGAAAGCCTTAAACTTTAAGGGACCTGATGCCATTAAACCTCGGATCCCTTTGTTATACCAAATATAATGTTATACGTCACACGTATGGCCGAGCCCCGTATAGTGCGTTATACTACCGTACTTTATATGAAAAATATAAAGTTACTATCTTTTCGTAAATGTAACATTATAAACTGGCTTTGATTGTTTACAATAATATGGCTTTGATTGTTTACAATAATATCAACTGGCTTTAATAGTAGTCCAATTTGTAATGCTTACATTGTATTCAGAACCGGATTTGAGAACATTTTCTTGAAACATTTGCATGAGGCCCTACTTATTAAAAATAAATTTTATATTAGTTTATAGAAAATATGTTATTTGATGAGAAATAATAAAAATTTAGAAAGCTAGCAAACCATTTTTTATAGAATTTAATATTTTGTGAAATTATATGATAAAAAAATAAAAAAATGTAAAAGATTTTTCATAATTTTATTTTACATGAGAAAATAAAAAATAATGAACTAAAAATATTTTATTTTCTCAAAAATAAATTTAGTTAAATATTATTTTTCTTTTCCGGATAAGGTTCCGAAAATCTGAGATCCGGCTCTGATTGTATTCAAACAAAGAGATGTTACACTTCCGTCATATCATTCACCTAGCTTATACATTTGTACAACTACCTTTCCTACCATCTTCATTTGTAATGCTATTACCATTCAAAAAAAATCGAACACACTACTATTTGTATGTCACAAATCAAAAGTATCAAAAACATAAAACTTTGTTAACGCATGCATATATAATCTCAACTTTTTTGAATGAATGTCAAATTATTATTCACCGGCATAAGAAAGAAATTGCTAATATCGACATCTCCAACCATGAATTGATCGATTCTCTCTCGATATACAAACCGAAGAGTATGTGGACTTGGGGGATGGACTTGAAAGGGAAAATAGCGATGGGTTAAAGAACCCACTTGAAGTCGACCCATGTAGTCATACAAAACAATAGGCAAAAGTGGTATAGTTTAAAATGTTTGGTACCAAGACGCACGTTTACTTTTTGGAAAATTCACCTAGATAGGTTTTTCGTGTAAATTTTGTTGTGAACTCTGAAGTTTTGTGCTTCCCGTCTTGGTTTGCAAAGTTGTATCTTTCATTCTTTCTAAATTATTTCTCGCATGAAATGAAAAACAAATAACACAAATTTTTTTTTTTTCGGCAATATAAAGTTTATTAATCAGTAAAAGAAAGGACATAGTCCTTGTACAAAGATGAATACAACTATTCAGGTGGATACAACATAGAAAAATAAGAGACTAATTTTGGGGGACCGGCTTTAGCCAAAACATGTGCAGGAACATTTGATAAGCGACCGATATGAAGAAAGAAACAATGTCGGAACATAATACTCTCATAGATTATATCAGAATATAAGTTGTCGATGTTGAAGTTTTTGTAGTTCCCATGTATCATATCAATGAGCAGTTTATTATCTCCTTCAAATGTAACTTCATGATAACCTTGTGATCTCGCAAATTCCATAGCTTTAAGGAGTGCCTTTGCTTCTGCTTCCAAAGGTGATTTTGAGTAACCCAAATGTGCTGATCCCCAGGAAAGCGGTATGCCGTGATAGTTCCGAACAATCCAACCTGCTGTTGATTGATTTGTGTTAGGATTAAATGATGCATCAAAATTGCATTTGAAAGGAGTGTGTATGGGACGAATCCAATGAGTGGGAGTCGAAGATGGGGATGCCCGGGCAGAATTTTGTGGTGATAGAGTGGAAATAGGACCTTGACGGTTAGTAGCTCTTATCCAAGTGGAAACATCGGCGTTAGCTAATTGAACAACACGTAATGGAACGACCTTATGTTTGCGGAAAATAAGATTACAGCGTGATTTCCATATTCGCCATAGCACCCAAAATGGTAACATTTTGTGGAAAGTTGAAATCCCTGGGTTATGTTGAAGGTCTAAGATGGCTGCAATGTTAAATCCATAGTTATCATCTTGAGAAATATTTGGATTCCACGGTACTTGACTCATTCGCCAAATCATTGTGGAGGTAGGACATGTGAAAAATAGGTGTGTGATCGTTTCATGTGCTAATCCACATCTGTGACAAATATGGTCCACTTTAACGCCACGCGTAGACAAACGAGTAGTTGTGGGGAGTGCTTTAGAAAGGAGGCGCCAGAGGAAATGTTTTAATTTTGGCATAATATTTAGTTTCCAGATTTTTGCCTTAAGGTTATGATTACCGTGAGGGGGTGCTAGTGGTTGTGAGGCAGTATTTGAGTTATTGAAGGCGAACCAATAACCGCTTTTCACCGTATACTCACCCGTATTGTCATAATTCCAAAAGAGACGGTCTTTGGTAGGTATTTGTGGAAGATATAATTTTTTAACCTCTTGGTGGTCATCTAGATGTAACAATTGAGTAATCATATCGTTATTCCACGTTTGAGAGTTATGAGTACGGACAATTAACTTATCAACAAGGAAGTTTCGATGGCTTGTAAAAGGTTTGGCCTGCCGTGGGGGGTTGTCTGGCAACCAATTATTTTGGTAAATGTGAGTCGAGTTTCCATCACCGATAACATGACGTGTTCCTTTCTTGATTAGATCCGGTCCGTGAAGAATGGATCCCCAACCATATGATTGGTACTTTTTTGGACAAATAACACAAATAACAATAAAAAAACTCTACCAAAACACTTACTCCACAAAACTCTGTCAAACCAAAAAAAACAAAATGTTAGCCACCTCATATATGGTATTCATATATACGAACTTTCAACCTTACTTTTATATATATCATGGTTAGAGGAAAATAATGCGAGCAATATGACACACAACATCAAAATCGTAAGAGATCTTTTGTAGGGACACGTGTCTTTTACTTAGCACGTGTGAACTTTTGTGGGCCTTAAAGTCCTTCCGCGGTAGTTATCTGTTACGCGTGGAAAATCCTTTCACCTAAAATATATTTTCATAATTTTTTTTTTTAAATCCTTAAAGAAAGGAACAATTTCCTAAGTAGGAAAGAAAAAATTAATAATTAAAAAAATAACAAAATGTGTTATATATGACAAATTATAAACCCTTAAATTTAAGTTAATTTTCTAGTTTTTAAATTATTGTTTTTTTATGGTTACTACACAATTTTCTTTAAATAAATGACAATTGTTTTTAACACTACATTATATTATTATTTAATTAAAAATTATGATATTGACGATTCTACAACGAACAAATCTTCCGTTTTGATTCACGCTAGAAGGTTATATGTAGTACGACGATGAAAATCTTCTGCAATCTTGTCTCTATTAATCTGTAACAAATAATTATAAATCACATCTTCTATATTTTTAAACTTTATATCTTTTCGTATAAAAGCATTAATGAACATTTAGCCAGGTTATTAGGCCAAAAGATTTCCACAAAGAAATGACAATTTAGTAAAGCAATTATTTGTTTTCCCCAATAATTTGATCATTTTGAATTGCATGCGGGTTATATGCTCGTTTATAGCTGGGGACCTCACGCTATAGTTCTAAATTTCAGAATGTATAAACAATTAAAAGTTAAAAGCGAAATAATTTCTTTCAGAAACGCAATCCTTTTGTTTTGTTTTAAATTCTAATTTTTGATCTAAATAATAATTTTCATGAATCTGATCACCTTCAATTTTAGCCATATGTAGGAAAATGTAAATAAGATCCCCATCTTTGCGGTTCTTGTCCATGTATACTCCACAATCCACTCTATACATTCCTTCCATCAAACTTGAAATTGTGGTCAAGTTTATCACTACATCTGAATATGCATTACATCAATTAGAACCTTGTATCTATGTTGGAAAAATATACTGTATAACTAATGCATATAGTAGTGTAAGATGTTGTTAAGATGTCTGACAACAAAAAGATAAAAGAAATCTATAAAAAAAAAGAATAAAGGGATTGAGCATTTTTACTAATTGCTAATTGGTCTATGAGAAACCCAACTTAATAGATGTTACTCACGTTAACATTTTTTCCGTTAAAATGGTTCATTATAACAAGTAAAATATTACACTGATAATGTAAAAATATTATTTGAATACGCAAGACACAAAACACATATCCTTGGTGCTAAAAGAGTCGTTACCAACAACCGGTATTTTTATTAGTCAAACAAGAATTGATATGATAAGTCATATTGGAATAGAAAACACCAATAGTAATTTTTATTTTAGTTTTACGGTTTACAACTTGACATGCATATACAATACAGTCTACAGATGAACAAAACATATAATCATGATTGTTATAATTATCATTGTCTACACACTACACTGTATATTTTTATTCTTTTAAACATTGTCTACTATATTGTTGAACCAAATGATGGCTAGATTTGCGCATAATCCTATCCGTAACGGCGTAACCACTACCACATTCCCTTAACGTCGTCGAGAATTTCAAATGTTAATTTGTTTCATTTTCTTTCTATGCGAGACATCTTCTATGAATTAGTATAATTTTTGATGGAAAACATTATTAATACTTCCAGTAATGAAATTCATAAAATATTTCCCACTCCGCACCATGACTTATGACTTTTAATTGCATACGTGAATGTCAAACCTAATAAAGTAGTAATAGAAGTGATCAGTAAAGGGCATCTAATTTATTTTACTGGAAATATATATAAAATCTTATTTATATGCTTTTATTTCTTTCACATTCCACATATTTGTATATTTTCGGCCCATTTCTTCAAAGACGATCTAATCTATGTGTTGATAACACACACACAAAATGGCATATATTTATTATATTACTCTCTTAACCACAAGTCACAATGACATATATCCTTGTCTTAGAGTTATGATCATTGCATGTTATTCATATTCTAATCCGTAAGATCGTTGGCCATTTGTTTTTTCTTTTACTCACACTGCGTGAAAATGTACTAGTTACTACTGATTTACTGGTTGGGAATTACAAACCAATGGACGTGACTCATTATCCGAACGTTCACCTGAGTGGAACGTTGCCGTGGCCGTGACTCAACCGGCGAGTCGGCGACAGTCGGTCAAACCGGAGCTTTTGCCTCTTTCACCTCTTCTAACCTGTCAGTTTTCTTTTTTTTTTTCTCAAAATCGCAGTTAAACTAATTTTAAACTATTATAACAAACATCAAATCATTTCAAGATACTAGGTTTTATGTATAAGATAGAGTTATTTTGGTTAGATAAGCAAAGAGATAAGATGATAATGCGGTCAAAAGAAACAAAGCAAACCTGGAGAAATTTTAATTTACTAAACAAAAGCATTTACACTGTGAAAATTATTAAAAAGAAATAAAAAAATTGTGATAAAGTGGAATTAGGAGGAAAAAAAGAGAGAAAAAGGATAAAGTTGTAAATATAAATATTCGGCGGGAGACCGTTGATTGCGGTTGGGAATAAAGCCATCTGACAAGGAGGCTTGTCTGTTTTGACCCCATTTTTTCCTTTGTCTTTTTTCTTTATGTACATACGTATACGAGTAATTAAATACTACTTTTTTTTTTTTGTAATGTTAAAGAGTAAATGTGATTAATTTATATTTCGATTTGTTTATTTAGTTGTTCGGTGTAGACAAAATCGTACTAGTAAACAAAGCGAAACTAGAGGAAAAAAATAAACAAAGGAAACGGAACTTAATACGAAATTTGTATGGTTTATGGTTTATACTAGGGATCGGTGTAAAGTTATTTGAGTATAAAGTTTTGGTTTAATTTATTTTCTCTAATTACATTTGGTTCATATTTACCATTTTTTTCTTAGTAATAAGATTTGTTAAATCATTTGGACGAGTCAAGATTGTTAAAGTTTTATAGCATATGCTATTTTAATAATTTCACCAGCAAACTTGTCTTTTTGTTTTTTTTTTATAATGTTTAGCAACATCAAAATGGGTATTTGAAATAAAATTTTGATCCAACTATATCTAACTTAAATCGTTTCACGAACATCAAACGCTCAGAAATGAGTTTGTTTCATCAGATACTCAAATTTCAGGATAATGACATTACACTATGCTTTGTGTTATTTTCATGCGACCGTATATACTCAAAACCTAACGACTTTAAGCACCGTCTATACCTTTTTTGTTCTTCTAATAACATGTGATATATAAGTCTGAGTTAATATTGAACTGACTTTCAAAAATCACTTTAATGATAAAAAAACATAAAATCATAGGTAATAAAATGCATTTTGGTATAAATTATCGTAAACATCGGAACATGACACATTGACATGCCCATACATGATCCAAAAACATATACCATAGGCTATCCAAACCTACATTTTTGTTGGACATGTTTTCACTGTCTTGATAGTTTCATCAATACAAAGGACCTCTTCCAAAATTCAAACTCTTATAATGTTGTTTCCATTCTATACATTTGACTATCTAAATATATAATCAGGTCAGATAAATCAAATCCCAAATTGTAAATGTAAAACATAAATAGGAAAAATTAGGTTGTTGTCTATATTTTAATTTTATATGTACAAGCTCAAGTTGAAGTTTCTATATGTTAACTTTCATTTTTTTGAACTTAAACATACTTGATTCATTTGTTAACTTATATAGTCGTAGTTAATTTGTGAGAAGTAAAATTGAAAACTAAAGAAATGGAAGAAATGTATTTAGTTGTTGGTTTGTCGGGTTAACCACTAATATGGTTTGCAGAAAACCAGATGTCAAAGCCGCTAGTCAACGTGATTTCTGTTTGTTGTGTTGAATTTACTTTTGTGTCCTCATTCTTTTTTTGTTTGCTTCTGCCATTGTCATCTTTCACGTGACTCTTCCCGTAATTTAGCAATATGTAGCGCTCTAAATTATTTTAACAATTGTTTTTCCTCTACTGAGTTCACACTCACAACAATATACAAAATCTTCGACCAGGCGACAAATAGTTCTCGAAAGTTTACCTTAGGGCATACTCATTGGAGACCCAAGAAGGTCTAAAGTGTGTGTTTTTATAATATAAAATTATTAAAATGGTTGTAAAAGAAAGAGAGTGTTTTTGTGGGGTATATTGAAATATAAAATTAATAAAATTTGAGTAAAGAGAGTAGATAGTGAGTGTGTTTAGGAAAATGAAGAGAGAGAATGTCTAAAATAGGATCTTTTGGAGAGTGTGTTTAAAAGGAAAAGAGAGTGTTTAAATATAAAATTAATAAAAGTTGAGTAAAAGGACGAAAGAGAAGGTATAAAGTTGAGTAAAATGAAGAGAGAGTGTATGTTTTAATAATTTTATATGGCTTTAAGACACGATGGTGTCTGCAATGAGGATGACCTTAGAGTCTTTAGACCAAATTACTATTCTCATGATGTTATTTTTCAAATTTACTAGAAGAATTCTTGTTTCTAATATGCACTGCTTTCCAATGTGTTTAAAAAGATAAAGTTCGCGATCAAATGGGGCGTTTTTTAGGAAATGAAATTTATAGATTAAGTTTGTCGTGGTAATTTAAAATTCGTTTAAGAAAAAGGCCTAACTTTTTTGGTTGATTCCCGTATTACCCTTGTAATGAAATGCAACGTGAACGAAAAAGGGGGTATTTAGGAGGTTATCACCTTTTTCACTTTCTTATGTGTTCGCTTCAAAACTCCTCGTCTTCACTCTCACCATATAACGCCTTGATAATAGTAATTTTATATTAATGTTAATTAACCACTAAATATCATCTTTACTAAAAACAAAATTTGTTTTAAATACTTTATCATGTGAATGTAAACACATTCATTTACCACCTCGCCGCCCCTATTGTGAAAAGAGACCTTAAAGATTCATGGGAACACTCACATGACTTTGTTCTTTTCATTTTCGTTCTCTTCTTCTATTAAAAATAATATTTTTTTTTGTCGAAAACATTATTTTCTTACAATTACTTTGAGTACCTAAAAAAAGGAAGCAATTGACGTTAATGAAAACAAAGAATAATTATTTTGCAATTAATTTCCGATTAATGCGGAGGACACAATTTTTCCACCTGATTAATTAACAAAATTTCTATTAAAAAAAAAAAAATCATTGTCGTAACGTATACATAAGTTATGTCCATTTCAAAAATTTCGACCAACACTTAAAACGCGAATTAAAAAACAGTACTAATAAATCATACTACTAGCACTCAATAAATCAAGCATTTTGTAATCAATAAAATAAATAAATAAATAAATAAAATTAAATTATCATTAAATGAATGCTAACTGTCAAAATTTTCTGTCTCTTGGTACCTTCCTGCTTCCTCCTTCCCTTTTCCATATATAGTACACTTAAGCTCCTCCCTTCGTCTTCACACTAATCCCTCTTCTTCTTCTTCTTCTTCTTCCTCATTTCTCTATCTCCGGCGACTTTTCTCAGTCTCGGTCTCTGTCTCCGGTTTATCCAGCGCTTTTTAGCTGATAATCTCGCCGGCATTTCTCTTTTGTGAAAGTCATGGAGAAATTTGCTTCCGTCGTTGCTCTGTTACTGCTTCTCTGTTTTCCGGTAGCTTTTTCCGGTCATGATTACGGACAAGCTCTTTCAAAGAGTCTTCTCTTCTTCGAAGCTCAGAGATCTGGTGTTCTTCCTCGTAACCAAAGAGTCACTTGGCGTTCTCACTCCGGTCTCAACGACGGCAAATCAAGCGGCGTATGTCTCTCTCTCTCTCTCTCTAGATTAACAATGTTACCCTAATTTCGAGAATCGAACTCTGTATTTTTACCTGATTTTTTGTATTTATTCCGACAAAAAAAATTTCCGACAATCAGCTAGATCTGTTCTCCGTTCAGACAACGTCGTCGCTGACATTTGTGTTTTTTTTTTTTTTTTTAATTTTCAGGTGAATCTGGTCGGTGGTTATTACGACGCCGGAGATAATGTGAAATTCGGACTTCCGATGGCTTTCACGGTGACGATGATGGCTTGGAGTGTCATTGAATACGGTAATCAATTAGCATCTAACGGCGAGCTTGGCCACTCTATTGACGCCATTAAATGGGGCACTGATTACTTCATTAAAGCCCATCCTGAGCCCAACGTCCTTTACGGCGAGGTATTTATTATTATCAATCAATCAATAAATATTTCCTAATTTCATAATGTAATTATTCGATTTTTTTCAATGTTTTGATTTTTTTTTTAGGTAGGAGATGGAAACACCGATCATTACTGTTGGCAGAGACCGGAAGAAATGACGACTGACCGGAAAGCTTATCGGTTAGATCCGAGTAATCCTGGGTCGGATCTTGCCGGAGAAACAGCAGCTGCTATGGCCGCCGCTTCTATCGTTTTCCGACGGTCGAATCCTGCTTACTCTAGGCTACTACTCACTCACGCTTATCAGGTAAAACTCTTATTTTTATTTTACCAGCGCATTTTAAATTTTAATTAGCGCGCACGTTAGCATAAAGTGTGGTAGTAGTATTAATTATAAGGCGGTTACGTTTTGGAAGTTGCAGTAGAAAAAGTCACTTAAATGTCATTTTCGGTGCACGTTAGGCGTTATATCGAGGCGTCATTTTAGTAGTAATGAGAATGACAAATCCCTGAAAATTATGTTTACCTGAAAATTAATTTTGTTTCTATTCTGATGCAAAAAGGAATTATAAAAGCCTAAAACAGAAATATTCTCTGAGATTTTGCTATAATTATATCAGTCACCAGGAGTTTAGCAAATTTCATATCTTAACTATTTTTAATGGTAGAATTTAATAATGGTTACGTGCTTAATAATCACAGTAGCTTAAAATGCTTATTTAAACCATCTCAACGGCACCGTTTCGTGGATCCCTTCACGGATTTTTTGTGTTACACGACCGTACAGATCTCAGCCGTTCATCTTAATTTTCTATTTTTGTTTGTAAACACTTCGCACGTGCCTAGGGCTTGTCGGTGTCCCATACTGTGTAACAACCTTTCTTCTTCAACAAAATCACGAATCTGCCACTGTTCACTAAATTTTCTGAACTAACCTTGCTTCCTCTGTTTTATTACGGATTTTGCCAATACTAATTCAATTTCATTTTTACCATTTGACAGTTGTTTGATTTCGCCGACAAATACAGAGGTAAATACGACAGTAGTATCACCGTCGCTCAAAAATACTACCGTTCCGTCAGTGGTTACAATGTAAGATCCGAGTAATTAAAAAAATCCGAGATTAAGAGCCTAAAATGTTGCTTAATGTCTGAAATTATCTCTTAATTTCAATTTTCAGGACGAGTTACTCTGGGCAGCTGCGTGGTTATACCAAGCTTCGAACAACGAGTTCTACTTGGACTACTTGGGTCGTAACGGTGACTCCATGGGTGGAACCGGTTGGTCCATGACCGAATTCGGTTGGGACGTTAAGTACGCTGGTGTTCAAACCCTTGTCGCCAAGGTTAGTTTAAAATTTCAATTTTGTTGTTAACCAACCGGTTAGATAATCTTCTTGGTTTGATTCTAAACCGGTTCTTGTGATTACAGTTTTTGATGCAAGGCAAAGCAGGAAAACACACGCCTGTGTTTCAGAGGTTTCAACAGAAAGCTGATTTCTTTATGTGTTCGTTATTGGGTAAAAGCTCAAGGAATATTCAGAAGACACCAGGTGGTTTGATTTTCAGACAACGTTGGAACAATATGCAGTTTGTTACTAGTGCTTCTTTCTTGACCACGGTTTACTCTGATTTCCTAACTTCTTCAAGAAGCAACTTGAAATGTTCTTCCGGAAATGTCGCTCCTTCGCAGCTTCTTTCCTTCGCTAAATCTCAGGTAAATGTTCGATTTTTAAAGCCGCGTTTTGAATTTGATGATAACTGCAGATAACATTCTTGATACATACAGACAGATATGTAATGTGTGTTTTTCTTGATAGGTGGATTACATTCTTGGAGATAACCCTAGAGCTACTAGCTATATGGTTGGATATGGAAACAATTTTCCTCAGAGAGTTCACCATAGAGGCTCTTCTATCGTCTCTTACAAAGTGGACCGGTCATTTGTCACTTGCCGAGGTGGTTACGCCACGTGGTATGGCCGTAAAGGCAGTGATCCAAACATCCTCACTGGTGCTATTGTCGGTGGTCCTGATGCTTACGACAATTTCGCTGATAGGAGAGATAACTATGAGCAGACCGAGCCTGCTACTTACAACAATGCACCGCTCCTCGGTGTTCTTGCTCGTCTTAGTAGTGGACATTCTGGTTATAGCCAGCTTCTTCCAGGTTTGTGTCTGAACTTCGAAATACTCCCTCGTATTCCCAGAGACGAAACTTGGAACTCAAAATGTTAATTTTGGTTTTGTTGTGTTCTTGTAGTGGTTCCTGCTCCTGTTGTTAGAAGACCAATGCCTATTCGTAAACCGAGAGTGACTAGTCCAGTCCGAGCTTCTGGTCCAGTGGCTATAGTTCAGAAGGTGACTGGTTCATGGGTTTCAAGGGGAAGGACTTACTACAGATACTCAACAATTGTGATTAACAAATCACCAAGAGCTCTCAAAAGTCTCAACCTGAAAATCAGGAATCTCTATGGACCGATTTGGGGACTCTCGAGATCAGGAAACTCATTCGGTTTACCTTCGTGGATGCATTCATTACAAGCCGGAAAATCCCTAGAGTTCGTTTACATTCACTCCACATCGCCTGCTTATGTCGCGGTATCAAGCTACACATTGGCTTGAACCAGACAATAAGAAGAACAAAGGATCTAGAAGAAATCATAAGTGTGTATAGGTCGTAAGAAGAAGAAGAAAGTTGAAAGGTTTGGTCTTTTTTTTTATCTTCATTTTGCGTTTTTCGGGTTTTCTCTGGTGAATATGAAAAGGGTTGAAGTAAGGGTGGAAGAAAGGTGTGAAGAGACAATGAAAGACTCTTCAAGAAATTTGAAGAAGAGTGAAAAGTGCTCATCCTCTTTCTACTCCCAAGTTCAATGCTTTTTTTTTTAATTTATATATAAATATATTTATATATAGTGAGGAAGAGAGGGAAGATTAGAGAGAAAGATTAGTGTTTTGTGAAATCTTCTTCTCTTTTTTAAAAAGGGGTCTTGTGAGATTATGCAAGGATTGTTTTTTCAATTCCTTGTAGCTCCAAAAAAAACACATGTGTATGGGGTCTTTGTCCATTTCTGGTTATTATCTTTCTTGGTGGGTTACTTGGTCAGTTGTAAAACTCAGCAACAGTCCTTAATGAAATGTGGTTTGGTTATCAACTTATTTCAACTATTTGTCATCTATAAATGAACTTAGAAATTTAGTGGTATTGATTAATGTGAAATTAGTATAAAAACTTCCTCAAGTTGTCTAATTTCTACACAAGGTGTTAATCTATTGAATTTCAGTAGTTAGCAACTCTTGAATCTTTTCCTCGATTAATATGGATATCATACTCTCAATTATATCAATGACTTATACATTCAGCTCAAATAGAAAAATGATATACAGACAGAATATTCTTACAATATAAATACAACAAACACATAACACAAAAAAAATGTTTAGTACAAAAAGGCAGATATCTTTGTTTACAAGCAAAAAAAGAAAAAGAAAAGCTTATGATATATTTGTTTTTCTTTGGCACAAGCAACTTAGATTTGAACACAACAAATACATGTATAACAATATGATTTACGGTGAAAAGAGATTTGTCCAACAACTTCACATTGACTTCATAGTAGTATAAAAGCTTCACTTCTTTGCCTTGTTATACATTTCATCAATCTCTTTCTGCGTAAACAAGAAATTCAAGAAACCCCCAAAACATCCTTAAGCCAAGAGACATAATCTAAGGTTGTATTATGTAGCCAATGTGATAATAAAGTGACTTTGAATTTACCTGATAGTACTTGAGAAGCTGAGGCCTTTTCTTCTTGTAAGAAGGTGTGATAAGATCTCTATCCATGTCGAATGGGACAGTGTCCAAGTGAACACCTTTGATCAGCTCAAATCCCTTAAGCTGTATATAAGTAAATAATAACCCACAGTTTTCTTTAGTTTATTAAAAAAAAACAAGAATTGAGAAGAATCTTGAACAAACCAAACCTTTTTGTCTTTGGCTACTCTGCTGAATTCTCCAAGTATAAACTCTTTGGTCTTTTGGTTTTGACAAATAGACTTAAAATCTCCTGAAACATTGTGTTCTTTAGCCCAATGTTCAATCTGTATCTTACTTGGACATACCACAGCTACTAAGTAAGACTCAAAGCTGTTTCCATACACCCATATCTGCAATAATGTTTTCACACTTCAGTTTTCTATAAAACCGATAAAAATAACCGTAAACCGGATTGCTCATTACCGCTTCAATGGCGGCTATATGGCTGTAAATGTTCTCCAAATTCTCAACTGCAACATATTCTCCTTGAGAAAGTTTAAAAATGTTCTTTTTACGGTCGATGATTTTCATGGCTCCATCTGGTTGCCATTCTCCGACATCTCCGGTGTGAAGCCAACCATCAATGAGTACTTCTTGAGTTAAATCTTCACGTTTGTAATAACCAGAGAACAATGTCTTTCCTCTGATGCAAATCTCTCCACGTGGCTGGCTTCCAAGAGCGTCGTAACCCATCTCTGGGACTGACTCGAGCCTTATGTCGACGTTTGGAACCGGTGGACCAACCGTTCCAATCATTGCAAGCTCATTTGGAATAGACACAAATGTACCACCACAACTTTCAGTTAGACCTGTAAAAAGTCATTATTATTAGGATCAAGATTTTCTTGATGTGTTTTGAACTTTAAGTAACATTCTTTGTTCATTACCATATCCTTGTAGAACATGAGCACATGCGACAACTCGAAGGAAAGATTCGATGTGCGTTGCAAGAGGAGCTGCTCCTGAGAGGATCAAACGCACTCTTCCTCCTAATCCTTCTTTTACCTGGAAGAGTTTTTGATATTTTCAAGGTTTAGTTTTCTTCAAGCAATCGAAAAAATATCAAAATCGAGAGAGAACATTGATTTGTTATTCACCTTTTTAAATACAATTTTGTCAGACAATGTAGATGCTTGTTCATGAGGCTTCCCTTCCTCCATCTTACCCTTTTTGCTGAATAAAAGAATCAAAAGGTTTCAGAAAGAGAGATTAAAATTATAAAACTTTGGTTTTTGATCTAAAAATAGTACACTTACTAGTTGAATGCAAAGTTGAATAATGTCTTCTTTACGAAACCACCATCAGAAAGTTTCTGCTGAAGACCTGAATATCGACATTAGCAAGAATGAGTTTAACTGTTTTCAATTTTGTTTAAAACTACTATTGGAAAAGTATATATTTACCGGCGTATATTCGCTCTAGCACGCGAGGAACAGCGCAGAAAATAGTCGGTTTCAAAGCACCAATGTCTTCAACCAATGTCTTAATATCCTGAAGAAACAAGATTATGATTATAAGTCCATTGTGAAACAGCTCTATAAACAAAACAGAGTATAACAAACTTACCCCTCTCCAAAATCCTATAGAGGCTGCTTCACAAATAAACAGCTCTTCAATCACGCGATCGAAGATATGAGCTAGAGGTAGATATGAGAGATAAACATCTTTGCTTGTACACTATAACAACATAAGTCACAAATGAAAGAAAGAAAGAAATTATTATAATGATCTATACGTGATTATAAATTGAAGTAAGGACTAATGATATGAACAACAAAAAGTTACCTCTTCATTGATATTTTTAAGCACTTTTTTAACACCTTCAAGTAAATAAATAATGCTCTCATTTGTAAGCAAGACTCCCTTAGGATCACCAGTTGTTCCACTTGTATACATTATGGTACAAACATCGGTTCGTTTCTTCTCAGGTAAATCATAATGTTTACCTTCACCCTACAGGTAAATTAATAGTAACACAACCATTTCAGAATTCTGATATTATGATATTAATTAAAGTTTAATTAAAATAGATATACAATTGTAATTCTCTCAATGTTCTCTTACTAGTTTCAAGAATTGGTCCCATGAATATATTGTTAATCCATGCCTCTCAGCTTCTGCTCTTTCCGCAGTTGTGACCTCACCAAAGCTCACAATATCTGATCCATAAATAAATAAAAATGTTAGGAATTGTTTCATTAATTAAAAACTCAAACGCAAGATATTGTTACTTACTCTTCATATATTTTGTTGAATTCGGAGCTGTCTTCAATAACTGAAACATCAAAAAGTAAGTATTATTGTTTCTGAGGACTTGGGAGTTTATGCTTGGAGTATATGATTAGAAATTACCTCAGAAATCTTTTTCTCCTCTGAAAAAGCAAGTGAAACCTCAGCATGACAAATGATGAATTCTATTGCTCCAGCACCTACCAAAAATGCATCATCCAAGCTATAATACATACATTCATAAATTTGATTGTAACGCAAAAATTCACCGAATATTATCAAAATGTTATAAGACGGTCCTGGATTGAACAGAGAAATGTTACATACCTAGAGTGTCATATAACGGTACACAGTAGAGTCCATGAGCATTACATGCCTGAAATCAACAGAAAGTCATTTTAAGTAAAAAAAAAACCATAATTAATCTTTGCTAATTACAACTATAGATTATAAATCTCAATCAATATTACCTCCATGCTTATAATCCATTCAGGGCTGTTGGCACCATAAATACCACATTTATCTCCCTACATAGTACATACCACCAATCATTTCAATAATTTAAGATTTTGTTGAAAGTTTTTAAGGTGCATCACTATAGATAGTTTAAAATAAATATAATTTTTTTAAAAAGAGAAATTGTTTAGGAAATTAATTACTTTTCCAACTCCAATAGTTCTGATAGAGTTTCCAAGCTTAATCACAACATCATATACTTCTTTGTAAGTTTGCCATACATAATTCCCAGCCTGTCATGAGAAAAAAAAGTGTTTAATTAAGTGCTGATTAAAAAAATTTGCCGATTAAAAAGTTAATAATTAAGTTGCTGATTTCTTACCTTGCCATCAACAATTTCTCTACGACCAAGCATAGGATTATTTGGTGACTTCTCGACAGAGAGACTGTAATGATCAAAACAGAACAACCACAGTAAAAAGTCATATCAAAAATGTATTTTTTTTGGTTATTATCACCCAAAAGAGTAAATTTCCTGGAAAAGCTATGAGATATTAGCCTGAAATCATATGAAGTCAAATTACGTTCATTAATGGTTGCATTTGGATATCTTCATATGATCAAAGTCAAAGTCAATGAGCAAGTTGCCAATGCAATAATTTGACTATTTTAAAGAAAACAAAATATTGTTGGAGCCTTTTCTTTTACATTTTTCATTTTGAAAATAAACCAAACCTCATAATTTTATTCTCTCCCACATTTTCTCAGCAGTGAAACATCCTAAGAAAATCACCAAGAACTCAGAAGCTGGAATTTACAACCACACATTTTCACCAGAAAGACTTCAAATTAATAACAAGATTTACATGTAAATATTAATCAGTGGACTCTACACATCAAAAGTGTTACAAACCAAAAAAAATTCAAAAACATAGAAAAATCAGTGAAGCCAAAAGGTGGACTTTGAGAGAAGAGAGGTATCTAACCGGAAAATGTCCCAGCAACTGATGAGATCATCGGCCGGTTCAGGAAAACCGTCTTTAGCATAAATACTCCGGTAAACAGGACCGACTGAGAGACTTTTTCCATTGACGCCTTCCTTGCCCTTCTCAACCTCAACGATGTATCGAGTCATCGCCATTAATTATATGTATATGCGTTTATATGTGTGTGTGTGTATAGATGGATCGTTGGTTGATTTTGAAGAAGGAAGTAGAGAAATATTTGAAATGGCGTGTGAATGTTATAATGGTGGAAAATAAAGACTTGAAGGACACGAGAGTAGCTATTTATATGTATATAGAGTGGTCTATTTAAAGAAAAATATTTTGTTCTATTTTTTCCCGATAAAGCTTATTAATTAATTATACTTATTTATATTTTATAACTTCAAATAAAATGGTATACATCAAAGTTTTCTATCACTTTTGATTTGATTTCCTTTCAGTAATATATGAACTGAATGACTATAAGGTGATAAGATTTTGACCAAGTCATATATTGTTAAAACAAATCTGGAAAATTAGAAACATATGGCATATTTTTCTTCTAAACATTTTTGTGATCTGGTGTTCATGTTATTCCTATATTAATGATCCAGACCTATAAATAGTTAAGTATTATAAATATATTATCAGAAAATTATATCAAATTACCAGGTTCCCTTGACAGCACACAAGTGCAAGATCGTTGTTTATATATAATACTGAGATTTGACTTTCATATAACAGTAAGATTATATTGCTATCCGAATATTATAGAGGCCACATGACAGTTTAAAATAATCAATATAATACATACCATACTTAGTGGTTAACCATAACCATCAAAACCCTTGTTGACCATGTATTCTCTAATTACAAAACTGAAAAAATTGTTGCCAGCCAAAAAAATAGGAGTGAAATGGAAGCGGCATAAGATTAAGCAATGCCTTGAAAAAGGAGGATTAAGCAATGAAAAATGTGATCTAGATAGTAGAATTCATGTGCAACTAAAATATTATGTTTCAAATGTGTCACAAATTCTATTGTATACATTTCAATGACTAATATTTTACTTTCATAATTCTGTTAAATTGCCATCTTACTTTGTCTATTTTTTTTCAATAGAATTTTGATATAAGACCAAAGATATCTTGAATGGCCGAGGAGTGATAAAATATGAGAATTTTGTCCCATGATTATCAAACTTAATAACTGATTCAGATTATTATTTTTTGTAAAATATGTCTATGTTCGTGTAACACAATTCTAAAAAAACTGATTAAAATTATATATAGTTTGATGATGTAGATGTCATATCTTGATCATCTGATAGAGATCCAGATTGTTCTCTCACGGCGAATTTTAATTTGTTCCATCGTTATTAATTAGTTTAACTAATTTCATGAACTTATTCGGAATCTTGGCATTTTTTCTGGAAAAAATTGTAGGATATAAAGTAGAAACTTTAGCAAGAAAATGAGATTTATGGATAGGGGTCACTACCATTATTTTCCATCACGTCGCATTTGGATTAGTTCGTACCTAACTAGAGCTAGGCAATTAAATTTTGATCAATAACGGGCCACTCTTATGAATGAGTTTGTTATATATCATAGATCCATATTTATGAATCTAACAGCCATCTAATCTGTATATATTTCTTACTATGATTTTCGACTACATATTTGCTCCAAACATTCTCGTATTACACATCAACATTTTGGATTTACATCTCTCTCTTAGTCTTTCCCTTTGATATATAAATGAGTTGTTTTACAGTATAACCAAAATATCGGATGAAATTTTTTCTAGGTCAGAAACTATTCACATAGTATATATCGGTTGTATTTTTATAAACAGATTACACAAAAATTGTATGTCCGGACTAGTTATGTAATCAGAATTATCGACGTTGTGTGTTCTAAAGGGAAATTAAATTTTAACGAAAAAAATTAAATAAAGTTTTGAGGAAAAAGAAATATAAATGTGTGATCAGTTTTAGACTTGTACGCGTAACGAATTTCCGTACGAGAAAAAGGACGAAAGGAAAATAACTTGTTGATTGCGTCACTGTTTTTTGTCGAGACTTATTTTTGTCGTTTTAGCCTTGATCTGAATTTCATTACCATTGACTTTGAATTCTTCTAAAGAAATAATTTTGTGACTTAGTTTTTAAGAAGAAGAAAAAGTCTCCCTATTCTTTTGAATGTTTCAAACCACATCCTTAAGAAATTCTTATCACATTTATATATAAACATATATCGAGTTGGATTACGAAATTATATAGTCCAACAACAAGAAGTCGTTATAGATTTTTTTTTTTTTTTTTTGTCGGCAAGTCGCTATAGATAATAATGGAATAATGGAACAAACTCCAAAGAGCAAGGAAATGGGACTAGTCAAATATATTCTCCTCTTAAAAATTATAAATCCCCTCCTATGTCGAGTTTCACATTCTACTATGGTTATCTTTATACAAGTAATTAAAGTTGGGCTCAGAGACTCTTCATGTGAGGGTTACCATTTGGCCCAACCCAGCCCATAATCCTAGAGTAAACATGTGTGATGTCTCTCAGATTTGATGATCATTTCGTTGGATTTTAAAGCCATCTCCTATTCTTAAGGTTTGGTAATACTGTCTTTTTGAGGAGGTTCCAAGATGATAAATGATATCATAGAGTTTTTATACCATCAATATTACAAAATTTCAGGTTGTACGTCTTAGATATAAACAGTACAACGTTTTGTATAATTAAAATTAAATTATATGAATAATCAAAGAAAGTGTAGTAAATAGGGTTAAACGATTAAAACTTACTTTATTAAACTTGGCTTAATTGTATGATTGGAAATACAAAGCTTTGAAAATACAACGATTAAAAGCAAAGAGGGTACATTTGAGTGCATGGAGTTTGTAACTTGCAAGTGATACTAAAAGAAAACATGTAAGTGATGTCTCACTATAGTTCGCTGTCTTTACAAAAGTTTTTATTTCTGTTCATACAAATGAGTTGAGGATGTGTATTTCAATTTGAGATTATGTGCGCTAGTAGTTTTGATCATTTTCTTGAGTAGTAAGAGAGACATATGGTTGATCAATGGTGCTCCATTGAATCATTGTCTTCATGTTGAATTTCGATGACTTTGTTTTCTTTAACGTAATGACTATTTAATTTTGTCTTCATCGAGTCTTAGAAACTTGTTATTTTGTTACATACAATAAGAAACATTACATACAAAATGAAAACTAACCGAGCATGGAATTCCATTATTAATTTTATCGTAGGTGTCACCAACTCAATTTGTTATCATACCTAATGTAAAACAATTTGGCTTCTCATTAACTTGGCAAAAACCATAACTAATATATAAACAAGTCTAATGAACTTGAATGTTTTACAAACTAAATATCATTGTATGAGTCATTTTCATATCACAATATAGGCTTTTAATGTTAGGCCCATAAAAGTTACATTATAGGCAAATAGAATCAAGATGCTGTGTAGCTTCAAATCATCATATGCGACGTAACGAAGCGAACCAACAACCTGAGATTCAGTTTAGTTTTTAGTTCTGATTGTATAACTCAAACCAATTACTAACCAAACCGATTCTAAATTAAATGGAACGAAAATACATCCATTTGCAAATCCAGAACATGTTTTCATATATTTTTTTTTTCATTTTTTCATATATTCCGAATGAATTACTAACCTCAACAGAAACTAAGCAACTAGGGTTGATTTTTTTTGTATAGTTGATTCCAATTTTGAACTAAACCAAGCCGTAAAATTAAAAATCATATATGGAATACATTCGGAGATGAATTAAACCAAGTTGAAGGAGAAATCAGAAATGTAACGCATATTATGTCGGGTATAGCCAATAGGAGAATAAGAAATTTATTATCTATATAAACAATGCCGGCTCAAAATTATTATTAGTCTTAGGGCAAAAAAATTTTCGGCTCTTTATATTAAACTTTTTGTAGATTTTTCGCTAACTAATATAATTTTAAAATACTTTTTTGTAAATTTGGTTAAATAAAAAAAAAAATATATTATAAAAATATTTATGGACTCCTTTTTTTATTTATAATTAAATTAAATTTAAATTATTAAAAAAATAAATTTCAAAATTTTTTAGACTCTTTAATTGTTAGAACATGGGGTGGGGCTGGGGTGGTCGCACCCCATGTCACCATATGTGAGCCGGCCCGGTATATGACATCAGTTTATTTAATTAATTACTCAAATAATGTCTTCAAAGTCGCACCTAAAATCTGGCACTTGTCTCCCGAGACATTATTAATTTCCGGTGCTACATGGAGAGTGATATTTTTCTTTAGTGACAAAAAGACAAGAAAATTATGTCGTAAATCGAACAGAAAATAGTAAAAAACAACTAGAATTTTATACAAAGAAATGCCTACTTGTACATTTTCAAGTTGATTGTTTGTACATGCACTAAAAGTTTCACGGTTTAAGTTGCAAACGTAACGTCTGATTTTTGCTTCCATTTTTTTTTTTTTTTTTTGCATGAGACCAATAAGATATGTTTTTGCGATTGTTAATTAATTTGTAAAACCTAAACAATTCTACATTTTTAGAAGGAAAAAAATCAGGGCTTATGCATGTAACAATCGAAGGATATATCAGTGTTCACATTTGGTCCAACCACGTGATCGAATTTTTACTCCGACGAAAATAAATCATCAAACCACAAAGAAGTCTACGAGTTTGAATTATTATTCATGCATAGTGGCTCTAAACATTTGTTTTTACGTGTAAATTACGATTAATAATATAAAAAACAAACTAAATCTGTATTGTTTTAATGTTGCTGCTTCTCGAAAGTCTTCGCATTGTGTCCGTGACAATGTCGGGCAACATGGTCCGAACGGTTGATGTTGACATTAACCTAACGGTTGTCTTTTTGTGAGAACTATTCAATTAAAAATAGTCTAAAGTTTGTATAATTGTTTAATCTTTCTATAAAGCATTTGATTGATCAACCTTTTGATACGTTATAGAAAGTGTTAGTTTATAGATTTTTTTACATTTTAAATCAACAATATTTAGGCCCCATGCAATATAAATTCATATAGTTTTGAATTATACTCATATTCATAATTTATAATATAATTTTTGAGTTTTAAATTCTTAAATATGTCATTGTCACTCAGAATATATATATATATATATATATATATATATATATATATATATATATATATATATATATATGAGAGTCGTTGAGAAATTTCAAGGCTTTTAAAAAGAACAAATCAGTTAAAGAGATTTGATTCTATTAATTATTTGACCCTCTATATATACATGTGTGTTTCACACTCATGCCAATCACTTATTTTGAAAGAAAAAGAGAAACGAATCCGTTTTTTTTCCTTTTCTTGAGATTTGTCATATATTTTTTTGTTGGTAATAATGGGGAATTGTATAGAGAGATGGAGGCAAGGAGAAGAAGAGGAAGGAGAAGAAAGAAAGATAGAGGTAAGAGAGAAGGCAAAAGGGTTATTCAAATTTTATGGTGATGATGATAAAGATGGTCATGGTGGAATGAAGGTGAAGATAGTGCTTACAAGACATGAATTGGATATGTTTTTGCTTCAGATGAATAGGAATCATGATGGAAACTTGATGAAGTCTAAGGATGTTATGGTAGAGCTAGAGAAGAAGATCATAAGAACATCATCATCATCATCGTTATCATCATCACCATCACTAATGGCATGGGAACCATCTTTAGAGAGCATTGTGGAGTGTCCGGAAGTCCAAGAGATGGATAGATGAAGTCATGAACGTGCTAAAAATAGGATCTATGATGATAATGAGTATGACCATCTTATGTCGGTTCCAAAGCATTGTTTTAGCCTTTTAGGTCATGATGATCTTAAATTAGATGACGTTTTTGTATTACTTCACATTTTTAGATATACTGTCAGACTAATTTCGAAGTTGATATCGTACAGAATATTTAACGTAAGAGTTTATATCACAATTTATTAAAAGATATTTATGAGATCTTTATGGAATGTCTAAATTTGAATCTAATAAAAATATATTAAATTAATAAATGAATGGCATGCAATGTTGTATTTTGATTTTGCCTCAACACTGCCGTGCCCAGAGTTTTAGGGGCTCGAGGCTAATTTGAAAATGAATCATTTTTTTCTAATGATAATAATAATCGAATTAATTAAATGTTAAAAGTGTAAATAGAAAAAAATGAAACTAAGTAGAAAAATAGAAATTCCCTTTCTAACATAAAAATGGTTCGAACTTGATATGTAAGATTTAAAAATAAAATTCTTACCTTACTTTAACCACTAGATTACAAGTAAGTTTTGGAAATTAAGAGCTCTTAAAATAGTAAATATTATAATCTGGGGCCTTAGGCGAATGCCTATTTAAATGCATGGTAAGCACTACTTCTCTAGTTAATAAACATAATTTTTTATAAAATTAGTTTCTTATATTTCAAGAACCATAATTTATTTTATTTTTACTTATCTAAAATGGTTTGTGATGCCAACTGAACAGTCCATATATAACACACTTTATCCTAGCACCACATACAAAATTGCTTTCTTAGGATCACTCCGAACACTACATTTTCCTAGAGTAACATCAACCTATTAGACCCGTTTGAGATGAGCTACATGTCAAATGTCCATTTTCTTTACTTGTTCTATAAAGCCCCAAACCCTTCTATATATAGATCAATTTCCCTTTCCACTCTAGAGGGTACTCTTTACAGTTGCTCTAACTTCCATCTCAAACATATAAATTAGCTTCTTCTTTAACCAAGAAAACCAACAGCTTCTCCATTGAGTGTACCACTCATCAATATGACCCTTGTACATGCATTTGGTTTACATGTAACTAGTCTTATATGTGTCCTATGTTTTTACTAGCCTAACTAGAATCAAATTACGAAAGCTGAGTCTATGCTTCCTTTCTAGTTATCTCTTGCGCTAGCATGTTAACTCCTACATCTTCTTATATAAACAACTTTGTGACCATACCTTTCGCTTTAAAAACCATACTAAGATCAAGATTACATTATTTCCTTGCAAACAATCCTTGTGACCATATTGTAATATCTTTTTCTGGTTATCTATTTGACAGGTTTACAATCTATCAAACCAACATGCGAGGCTTAATGAAACCTCCTCAAGACGACAAACCACTTGCTACCTTATTAATAATGTAAACTTGAATTTTTCTTTTATATACTGATATATATTCATGTGAAATGTTTGGCTGGATTTTGGTCTATCTTTATTGATTAATAATGCCTTAGAAAGTTCAAATTGGTCATCGAAACATATTGAAAAACATGAAAATGTACTCTACATTTGCCAAAATTTGGGAAAACAAAAATTATGAGGTCCATTTTGGCTCCATAATAAGCTTATCCGAGAATCAATGCATAATAAGCTCCATAATAAACACATTAACCATCTCTGATATCTTTAGTAAGAAGGATTAATAACCATCATTTCAATCACTATTTCAGCCATGTTTTTTCCTATATATATCTTTGAGTTTAACCAGCTTGAGAGGAGGCATTACCGTCTACATATGACCTATAAACCATCCCTAATGACATTCAAACACTTGCTACCTTATTAAAAACTAAAAAAAAGATTGAAAAACATTTTGGAAATAGTCTCGGTACCCACGCCTTCTTCTTCTTCTTCATTTTGGTATCACATTAAGCACCTGAGGAATGCAAGCTGCAAAAGCGATTCCCACCATCCCAAATAAGACAACAAAGCACGCCTTCTTCGCTGGAATCGCGTAAGAGACACTCCAAAAATACACAAAAGATATCTTCAACATCAACACAAAGATGGAGGTCACAATGGACCTTACTATCCATTTGGTGATGAATCCTCCAAGCAACAGCGGAATGATACCACCTAAGAAGACCCAAGGTAAGGAGTTTCCAGCCTTCTTCATGCTTGACTTGAATCGAGCATTTTTGTCCTACACATACACATGAAATGATATACTAAATACAACATACTCTGAAGTGAACAAACATAAATTTTGAAATGAACCTTACCATGGAGATAAAAGTCCCAATGTAGTTGAAGATTTTGCTTATAAGAATGCCTAAGAAAGCAACAAAATCCCCGAGAGCCGTCACCTTGATGAAATTGTTCGAGTATGTGACAATATAAGCCGTGATGGGGACTAGAGCTCCCATGAAAACTCCAAGTTCTTCTCCCGTAATTTGACCTTTTGGAGCTAATAAGGTACTCAACCAAGTAGGAAGCCAATCGAAAAGCCTCTTCAAGGGAGAGTTGGGAAGAAGATTAGACGTTTGTTCTAATCTTGTTCTAGAAAATCGCAATTTGTTAGACGTTTTCCACATTTTTTGGATTCAACAAGTAAAGATTATTACCATTTCTACAACGGAATCCTTATCCTTTATCAACATTTTCTTCTCTTCGTTCCAAGACGTTCTCTCATTTATCACCTGAAAAAAATGATTGCAAAAGCACAATCATCATCTATACTCACAATATAAATAATGTCCAGCCAATACAGTTTTTATTTACCTCCATTGAAATTTCCTTGCAATAATCACTACAAGAAAACAGTCCATTAGTGACTACTGTTTGTGACTGAAAAATCAGTCACTAATTTTTGTGACTACTTTGAGACTCTTATGTGACCAATTTGTGACGACATCAAAATCAGTCGTAAAACAGTCACCAATTTGTGACTGATCAACTTCGTCATAAAAGCGTAACAAATTAGCGACGAATTTGAGACAAACATTCGTTGGTTTTTATGTAGTCGCAAAGTAGTCACGAATTACAGACTAATTAGCGACGGATAGAGTGGTCACAAATTTGCGACTGTTTTGCTACCATCAAAACAGTCACATATTAGTGACTACCATAAGAGTGTAACAAAAGCGTCACAAATGTTTAAATGTAGTTTTTTAAAAATTGGTAGTGACGAATTTGTGACTCTTTAGTGACCATATAGGGTTTAGGGTTTCAAAATAACAATTTTAAAAAAAATTAATAGTGACGAATTTTTGACTCTTTAGTGACTATATAGGGTTTAGGGTTTTGGATTCTCAAACCCTATACTAACGTCACAAAATAGTCACAAATATACCACTATTTTGCGACTCATTTGTGACGCATAAGCAAATTTGCGACTGATTAGTGACTACTTTGCCACTCCATTTTACAATAATATACATTAAAACCCAAAATGTATCCTTCTATGATTCATAGTTGTATTTAGCTTGTATTAAAGTCAATGACAAAGTAGCCAAGATGTGGTTGTAGTGAGTAAAAAAAATATTTATGTGAGAACAACATTAATGTCCTTTAGGTTATAAACACTTATAAGCTTTAAACTAAGTTTAAGTAAAGTTGATGTTTTTGTAAATTAGCTTTGTTAGTGGTGGTATAATGGTTATATCAGTTTATTTGGGGTATATGGTTTAGGGAAATGCTAGAAGAACAAATTTTGGATATACTTTTAATCACTTATAAACACTTATACTTTTAATCACATATTGATATATTTGATGATTTATCAAATTAAGCTTTGGTATGACTATTTTCATGGATTTATGCATTCATTTAGGTTTGGAAAAATTAAGAAAATATTTCATTTATAAATAATATGAACATTTGTTACGAATATGTCAGTCGCAAATTAGCGTCTACCTGTTTAGAGTTACAAAAGAGTCACAACCTTCATCAACATCCGATGACGAAGACAAAGCCGAGGACGAGAAAGATAACAAAGCCGAGAACGAAGACGACTAAAACAAATGTGTGGTCATGTATTAATTATTGGGAAAATTGCTAAATTATGTCACACCTAATATACATATTTTATAAAAAATATGTTTACTAAAATAATATATATTTGAAAAATGTTAATCAATTAAAAACATATATACTACAAAAAATATATTTTTAAAAAAGCTAATATACAAATTTTATAAAAAATTCGTTTACTTAAATTCTTTTTATGTTATGTCCCATTTTGGTAATAAATATATGTGTATGTGTAACATGAATGTACAACTTACAATAGCACACTGGTCAAACACTCATATTGATGACTCGTAGTTCATGAGTTCGAACCCATGGAACTGCATAGTTTTTTTGGTTTGTCCTATCTTGCTATTAAGTATATATGTCTGTGTAAAATTAACAAATAACTTATAATAGTACACTGATCAAACACTCACATAGATGATGCATAGGTTACGAGTTCGAACAGACAAAACAACAAAAAAATTTTTGAAATTATTTTGTGACCCATTTGTGACGACTTTGTGACAATACAGGGTTTTGAAGTTTGAAAACTGAACGCCTAAATCAACGTCACAAAGGCGTCACAAATTAACCACTGATTAGTGACAATACATGGTTTGAGGTTTGAAAAATGAAACCATATTAGAACGTCATAAAGTCGTCACAAAATCGTCACAAATTTACCACTACTTTGTCACATATATAGGACGGCTACCTACCACTGTAACTGATTTGTGACTCTTTTCCCACTACCTAACACTTTTCAAAACATGAAAAAGCTAAAATGAATGGCTCTATGATTCAGAATAGTATTTAGAGTTTACTAAACTCAATGGCAAAGTAGAAATATGTGTTAGTACTAAATTACTCAAATATAATTGGAAGTTTTCAATCAAACAACATTTTAGTTCTATTAACCATAAACATTTGTCTAAGTTACATATAAGTATACTATCATATTAAAATTTTGATGTTTTATTTAAATTACATTTGTAAGGACTAAAGTAACAGATATATCCATCAATTTAGGGTAGAGGGTATAGGGTTAGCTTAGAGAACAATATTTTGGAGTCTAATTGTTTAGGGTTTAGGGATTTGATTTGTGACTATATACCAAATGTCACAAATTAGTCACAAATTTATGACTATTTTGAGACATATTTGCTACTAATTTTGAGAAAAATTTTGAGCTTTTTTGGCGGGCTTTGTTACCGCCCAAATGAATAAACTTAAACTTAATAAGTTTACGCCTTAGCGAAAAGCTCGCCAACAACAAATAAGTGACTAAGACCAGATCTGATATTCATTTGTCCAGACATAAACTTTTTCAATTCTCTCTCGACTCTATCGCCATAAACCCTGATTTCTTCATCTCTTCTCTAAATCTTTCGTTTCTTTTCACAAATCCTTCTGATTGTGTGTTTCTGAGCTGAAGTAATCCATTATCTTCACTTGATTCAGCTAAGAGAATCGATTATGGGTTGAAGAAATCGATTCTCTAACCCGAAACCCTAATCCCTTCGTCTTCTTGTTTCTCAAACCCAGATTCTTCATCTGTCTTTTTTTTTTATAAACTCAGATTCTTCTATTCGCAAACCCCAATCCTACCTAGATTCAAAACCCAACACAGATGGATGGTTCAAAAGGTGTTATAACACAAGGAGGAGGAACTAGTCGAGGTAGAGGCGCACTTCAGGCAGTCGTAATGGTGGAAAATCAAATGCCGGAGGTGGTGGTGTTGGAAAATCGAACTCTGGCGGTGGTGTTGGTGCTAGGAAATCAACCGTCGTAGACGGTGGTGGTATTGGAAATTTTTAGTTACTTGAAAAAAAATGTTTCTTCTTCTTCTTCCTGTTATTGTGTTATTGGCTTATTTGTTGTGAATGCTTAATGAGAAAGGACCAACATGATTTTTTGACATGAACGGTGTTGATTCTGTAAGTCTTTGCCCCACTTGAGAAAGTTTCTATCCATAAAATCTTTGTTATCGTGTGCTACAACTTGTTAAACTAAAGTTCTAGTGAAATTAGTTTCTAGTGTTTAATTTATGCTGCCATAACTGTATTTAAACTTGCTGCAAATTTAATTCGTAAAATTTAGACATCTTGGGGACTTTGTTGAGGTGGAAAGCTTTTGAGCTTTTGAAACCAAGAAATTGTGGTACTCTGTTGGAGATTTTGATGCTAAAGTGTTTCACTTTTCTTGGTGAGTATATATACTCTTGACAATTTCTTGATTCTCATTTCTTACCTTTTTTGTAAATTATTTTCATTCGTAGGGCATTGTAATCAGAACACCTGCTCAGTGGCCTGTGAATAAGGGGTTTTCCTTTTGCTGCTGGCTTAGGGTAGAAAGTTTTCGTGGAGATGGGAAAATGGGTATCTTCAGTTTTATGTCAAAAAGTGGAAAGGGCTGCTTTGCTGCTATTGGGAACGATGGATTGTCTTATGTTGTAAGACAAATGACATAACTTCTCTGATTTCTTTTCTTTCAAATTTCTTACGCCTCTCCTTAATACAATTTTCTTCCTTTTCACAGTCAAAGATTAAGAGTAGATGCAGAACTCCGCCGAATCGATCGGTGCTTGAAGGAAGCTTGACGATCGTATCGGGAACACCGTTGAGGACCAGCCTTTCTTTCTCTCCTTCGCGTAGCCTGTTTATTATTCTCTAATCCCTCTCTTTAATTATTTAACAATAGATTGCTCTAAAACTGTAGGAATTTACTCAGGTTTTCACAAGTTTAATCTCTATTAAACAACCTAACGAAAGTTCCTTTACCTAGGATCTAGGGTTTGTAAACAATGAATCAATAAGAACAGATCTCGAATATACCTGGAGTTTATGCAGCGGAATTAGAACAAGAATCAAGATCTATGAGCGCCCCAAGTGTTGCGCCTCTACTGATAGTCCACACGCACACAAACTGGAATCCGCAGGGATGCTAGTGCCTGGAATCGGATCTCTCTGGGATTCTACGTTTTCAGAGGCGGCTGTGAACTTCTGCTTATTAGGTTTTCGTGCCTCATATCCTATATATAGGCACGAGAGAAAACCTAATCTTCCAGGAAATAAACCGGTTCAAATTGAGTCATTAAACCGAAATCCCTATTTCGGTTTTTGGCTCATGTCGATCGACACTACTCTTTAGTGTCGATCGACACCATCTTTAAAACCACGATTATTATGTGTATCAAATACACATGTCGATCGACACCACACTATTGTGTTGATCGACACAGCCTCTTAAACACGTATCTCATGTGTATCAAATACACATCATTTGGATCATTACATTAATGATCATTCCCACATAAAGTGAATCCAGTTTGCTTAGGTGTGTGACCCTGTAGGATCATATAATACTAGCAATGAGTTCATAACTCATAGATCATGACTAGTCTCTAGCAAAACGTCATGACCACCTAGTATCATATGAATGTCTCATCTCGACAGTACAACTATTACTAGAGTGAATACAAGTGTGATTTCAGGACATTCCCAACAATCTCCCACTTGTACTGGAATCAACTATTCCCATAATCCCTTCGTCTCTATATCTCGATATGGCATAAAGCAAGAACCGTGTCATCCTTATTACAGCCATTATCATGTTCATCGAACTCCGATTTATACTGATAAAAAACAAACGACTGACAATCACCTCGTTTGAGCGCGACCACGCATTTCTCAGTATCAAATCTTCGATGGGCCCTGAGATATTTATCTCCTGTTATATAGGAGGGACAAATCCCATCTTGTTCCATCCCTGTTCCTTCACATACTTCATGATACGCCCAATCAATGCCTTTATAGTCACCTGTTACGGATAACGTTTGACAAAGATGTAACGGACCAATTCATATGTAAGAAATCATGATGAACTCAGGTCTAAGGACTATACTCATAGTCGTAATGGGAAACTCTTATGACACTTATATAACTATCCTGTAGAGTTCCCATTAGCGGGTCATGTCCGATCATATGTTCTCTAACATATATCTATGTGATTGACTTTAATACTCTTATTAATGACTCCATGAAACTTAGTCATCAGTCACCTCACATGCCAGTCTCACACGGTTGTTAGTGTCCCACTTTAACAACCTTGACCAGGGACAAATTTAATCTATGTCATTTATCACTTATAGGGTTTCATGATCAAGTCCTCAACTTGATGACCTATAAAAATGCCATAAATTACTTTGGGACTATTATTCAATTTCCAATAATCAAATAATACATGAAACAATTTCATTATGACATAACCAAAGTATGTCTACATGAATATCATAACATAACTAAATCCGTTACAACTCCCACTAGAATTAAGATCACATCTTAATATATCCTATACCTACAGCAGGAGGGTGAAACTCATGCTTAGGTTGTGGGAGAGGCTGCAGTGCTCTGCTTGGAACCCTTTCCAACAAACCGCACCGCAGTATAGACACAAGACATAATCAGGTTCCTACCATAAATTGTCTTTGTCCGTCTAACCACTCTCAACAGAAAACATTACTTCCTAAGTTCACCAAGCTCCTATCCTTAGTATTTCTCAAATACTTGAGAATATTCTTGGTAACTGTCCAGTGACTTTCACATGGATCATATTGGTATCTACTCGTCATGCTTAAAACACAAGCAATATCTGGACGAGTGTAGGTCATGGCATCCATGATAGGTTCCACTGTATACGCCTGGGAATCCTACTCAAAAACTTTCTTGCTCAGCCAGTGTCTAAGAACACTGCGTCTTGCCAAGATTAATGCCATAAGACATTGGTATGAAGCCCTTCTTGGAATCATGCATACTGAGTCTGTCCAAGACTTTATCACCATAAGAATCTTGACACAATCCAATTAGCCTACCCAATCTATCTCTATAGATTCTTATTCCAAGAATGTACGCGGCTTCTCCCATGTCTTACATTGAAAAATAACTTCCGAGCCAAGACTCTAAGACTAAAGCAACGAAACGTCATTTCCGAGATTAAGTATGTCATCTACATACATAATGAGGAATGCAACTACACTCCCACTAGTCTTCTTGTAAACACACGTTTCCTCTTCGTTCCTGATGAAGTCAAACCTTTTGACAACTTTATCAAACGAAGATCTCAACTCCGTCATGCTTGCTTCAATCCATACATGGATCGATGAAGCTTGCATTCTTTCCCAGCATTATTTGGATATGTGAAGCCTTAGATTGTGTCACATACACATCCTCTTCCAGAATTCCATTAAGGAAAAACTGTTTTTCACATCCATCTGCCAAATCTCATCACCATGATAAATGGCAGTTGCTAGTCTAATCCGAATGGATTTAAGCATAGCGAATGGGAACTGGTCTCATCATAGTCTATACCATGATTTGCTTGAAACCTTTAGCCACCAGCCAAGCTTTGAATATCTGGATATTCCCATTTCAGATCTAGCGGCTCCTAGCCACTTTTCGGAGTCTGGGCCCACCACTGCTTCTTCAAAATTCGCAGGCTCGTCATTGTCAATGATTAACAAGTCATGACAATCGGTCACAAGAAATCCATATCTCTCGTGATCGTTACGAATCCTTTCGGATCTGCGAACTTTAGGCACCACAGGTGTAGGTTCTACAACTCTTTGCAGATCCAGCTACTACTCTTCCTTAACAGGTCGAGTAGTCTCCTGTGATTCTCGAACATCTTCGAGTTGTACTTCACTCCCACTGTTTTTCTTGGAAAGACAATCTCTCTCAAGAAAACACATTTCTTAGCAACAAACACTTTGTTCTCAGAGCGATTGTAGAAGTAGTAAGTCTTGGTTTCCTTAGGAAAACCTACGAAGCAGAACTTATCTGAACGTTTTACATAAGCCTCACAGCACCAAATTTTAGTAAAGACAAACTTGGAACATTTCCAATCCACATCCCATGTGGTGTCTTTGCAATCGATTTTGTTTGAACCCTATTAAGTGTAAACTCAGACATTTCTAGAGCGTATTCCTAAAAGAATTATGGAAGATCTGTGTGACTCATCATTGATCGAATCTTATCCAATAAGGTCCGATTCCACCTCTTGGAAAACCCATTCAAAAAGGGCGTTCCAGGAGGAGTAAGCTGTGAAACAATTCCACACTCTCTCAGATGATCACTTAACTTTTGACTTAAGTATTCTCCTCCGCGATCTAATCGAAGAGCTCTAATACTTTTGCCCATTTAATTCGGTACTTCATTCTGGAACTCCTTGAACCTTTCAAAGGATTCCGACTTGTGTCTCATTATATGGACATATCCATACTTACTGAATTCATCAGTAGAGGTAATGAGGTACTGAAAGTTTCCTCTAGCACTTGTGCTCATCGGGCCGCACACATCTGTATGTATAAAGCCCAATAAGTCATTTGCCCTTTCATATGGTTTGATAAAAGGCCCATTGTCATTTTGCCCAATGAGCAGGATTCACATTTCTCTCATGATTCACAATCAAATGAGCCCAAAATCCCATCACTATGGAACTTTTGAATCTGCTGAAGCCCAAAACGACAATGCTAGAGAAAATTGGGTTCTTAGTCATTTTACTCGAACAGTTTGATATTTATGTTATATACAGGCATAAATTGGTTTAAGACATAAAACTCATTCTCTAATGGGGTGCTATCATATAACTTCTCATTAAGATCAAAAGAGCAACATTTGTCTTTTATCAAAATAAAATCACTCATATCCTTACAAGAAAATGAAATGACATTTCTGCTCATAGCAGATACACAATAGCAATAATATAGTTTCTAAAACCAAGCCCGAAGGCGACTACAAATGGAAACTTCCTACAGCTAATGCAGCAACTCTTGCTTCATTCCTGTTGAGCATCTCCACTTGTCCCTTCTTCAACGTTCTACTGTTGCTTAGGCCTTGCATATTTAACCAAACATGAGCACCACAACCGGTATCTAATACCCATGTGGGGGTCGAAACCAACACAATTAGAATTTGTAAGAGTTCGTGAGGGAATTCGGAGATTTCTATGATAAGCTAGGATTGCAAAGGATTTGAGAAAAAGATGTTGTTTATTGCTCTGAAAAGTTGAGTACAAGTTTTCGTATTGAAATTGCGGATCCCCTTAGGGTTGGTACAAAAGAAGTATATATAGCTATGCTAAGTCGATGAGTCGGTTCCCCCTCCTAAGTCTCTTCGGACTCCCCTCTTGCTAAGGTCGGTTCTGAGACGACGGGCTTTCCCTCTTGGACCGGGCTTCAGGCCTTCTTCATACTGATGGAAGGGAGGTCGTGTTAGGCCGAGGACGAGAGATTGCGGCGAGCCTATCTTCGGCCCATGGTACCGAAGCCATGGTCGGCCTACAGTGCCGAAGCCATGATCGATCCATGGCACCGAAGCCACGGTCGGCTTGTGGTACCGAAGCCATGGTCGGTCCGTGGTGCCGAAGCCATGGTCGGCACGCCTGACCCCGATCCACTCATGCGTTGCTTCGGTTCACTTCGCCACTATAGGATCCGCTTTGCAGAAGGACCTAGGCGCCGTTACGTCTTCCTTGCCGAGAGTCCGAAGAGCAACTTCCTTAGTTAATTGCCTTTGGACGTTAATGTCGAGCGGGGTGTAAACCGACCCCAACAGTTAGCCCCCCAGCTCGGTAATATTGGAGACAATAGTGCCGAGCTAGAGATGTTCTAGGTAATAGGCGTTAACGTTTGAAGTCAAGGTGTTTACCTATCTTGCCTTGTAGTAGTAGTAGAGAGTGACTTTATGCAAGAGGTTTTAAGACTCTGTAAACGTTATGGAGATTTTAAGACTTCATGCTTCCTTAGCTGAAGCTACTGCGTTTTCCGCAAAAAGATTTTTTTTTTTTTTTTTTTTTTTTTTACTCGAAGATTTTAAGACTCCGTTTTTTCCTATGGAGATTTTAAGACTCCGTGTTGCGATTGCTAATGTCAATGACGTTTCCGGGTAATAGCGAGTCGATTTCCGGAGGGAAGAGTGTTTCGAACGGAGACGGGACCCGTTTGAAAAGAGGAAAATATCTCCTTAAAGAGATAAGGCGTTGACTCGGTCAACCCTACTCTTTTTTTTTTTACCTTCTTCCTTTCTCCTCCGCCGACCATCACGAAGCTCCGACCGCCAATTCGCACACTTCCCGATCGTGAGCTCCCCCTTCTCCTTGGTGAGTTTTCTTACTCCTCTCTCTAGCCATCTTCTAAATCCCCCTGGCTCCCCTTGAAATTCCAAGTTCATAGATCTAAGCTTTTTGATAGAGAACCAAACTTTGCAATGTTGGTTTGATGATTGCTTAGGAGAATCATTGAGCCTTTGGTTGCAATTGATTCCTAGTCTTTGATTGTCTTGGATTTGTATAGATTTTTTTGAGAATCCCTCTTGGAAGCTTGTTTGAGAATGGAGCTTGTTCTTGATGAAAAATGCTCAAACTCATTTTTTGATCTTGTTTGTGGGTGATTGTAGGTTGGATTGTGTTATGGATAGGACAAAAATCGGTTTGATGGATCACGACAAAACGGTGATGCCACCGAATCAAACCGATGGTGGTATCGCGCCACCGAGCCGGACCGATGGTGATATCGCGGTATCGAGTCGGACCGACCCTATGGTCGTGGAAACCGAACGGACCGACCGTGCGGTCGCGTCGCTACGCAAGACCGAACTCGCGATCGGGCCTCCCATGCCGACCGAGGATGCGGTCGCATCTCCTCACCGGAGCGAAGACGTGGTCGCACTTCCTCACCAAGCCGACCCCGTGGTCGCACTATCGGGTTGCGCCGAGCCCGTGGTCGCGCTATCAAACCGAACCGACCATGCGGTCGACTCATCCACCCGGACCGACCCCGCGGTTGCTACGTCGGGTGGTGCCGATCGCTCGGTCGCGCCTTCGGGCGGATCCGACCCCGTGACCACTTTGCCGAGCCGAACCGACCGCTTGGTCGTGATGCCATCCTCGGCACCGCTTGGGAATACCGGAACCGGAGTTCGCCTCCGTAGCAAATCCACCGTTCCGCGGCGTCGTTTCGGCGAATCCGATGAGAGTGACGATGACATCTTTGATGGTTTAGCGCGTATTGAGGAGGAGAGGAGGCTTAGTGGTGATGAGGATTTGATGGCCCCTAACGGTGGGATCAGACTTTCTTTTCCCCTCAATGACGAGGACCCAGGGCTCCCAGATGGTGCAGCCGACGTCGCTCTATCGTCGGACTCTTCTTCGCTCAGGTCGATTGCTTCCGATGCTGAGGATGGTGATGATGATACCTCCGCAGAGGTTGAACGACCCGCGGCGGCCAAGAAGAAGAAGGCGCGTCCGGACCCTCTGGGATCCACTTTTTCTGATGATGAGTCGCTGCAGCTTCTTAGAGAGAAGTGCGGGATTTCAGATGAGATCCGGTTCGTTGCCCCCGATCACACTCAGCGAGCTGATGCTCCGCCTCCGGGGTACTTCACTTTGTACGAGAACTTCATCGAACACTGCTTGTTATGGTTCCCGGTGCCCGACTTTCTTCTTCGCTTCCTAGAGGCGAACGGTGTCTCCCTTGCTCAGATCAACCCCAGAGGGTTGAGGCATGTCATCGGTGTTTACGTGCTGAGTAGGGAGTGCAACGCTCAGATTAGCATCGAGCAGCTGTCCTCTCTGCTGGACTTCAGGCCTCGTGGTCGCGCAGAGGAGCTGAGGTATTGCATCTCTCCGGTTCCGGGTCGTACGCTCATCAATGGCTTCCCGAGCAAGGACGATTACTTCGAGGACCGATTCTTCTTTGTCAAGATTTCAGAGCATAGTGTTGAGGCGGATTGCATTCCCTTCCTCAGGACGAGCTGGGAGAGACGAGGTAACTCTACACTTAGAAAAATTCTCTTTTGTAACGTGTTCATGTCTTGTGTACTAATGTGTAGCTTTGCTTTCGCAGTGAAACCGGCATCCCAGATAGTGAGCCGGAGTGAGGCAGCAGCTATCCACAGCGCCCTGGCCTCTGGAGATGGTGATTGGGTGAAGTCTTTCACCCGTCAGAGGATCCGGAGAGCGCTCTCCATTCGGATCTTCCCAGGGAAGGTCCTTGGACGAGGTACTGCCAGGGTCTCCGCTTTTCAGCGAGCTGAATTGGCGAAGGCGGCGTCGACGAACCTCGCGGTCTCGGCGAGGGCAGGCTCGCAGACGGATGCTCCGTCATCCACGACGCCCAAGACTCCTGCTGCGTCAGCTCAGCGTTCTCGTGTTTCTGACCTCACTTCTGATGAGATTGCTAGGCGGCGTGAGCAACAGCGGAAGAGGGCCCTTAGATCGGAGGGTAAGGCGGGAGGCACTCCTGATGGAGCACCTCCGAAGCGAAAGAAGGTGGGCCCCTCTTCGGCGTTTGTTAGCGACCCGACCAGTGACGGTGCTGCAGCAGCTCGCTCTTTGACTCCTGGTTCTGGTGAGAGGGCTCTTAAGCTGGCGAGAGCCACAGTGGCTGAGGTTTGCTCTCTTTATCTTCCTCTCTTTGTCCTTGTTATTGTTTCTCCACTTATTCCAGCGTTATGTTTGATTTCCTTTGTATGCGCAGCTCTCCACCCAGCTGGATGGCATGGCTTTCTGCTTTGAGGAGGACTCTCGTTCTCGTGACCGTGAGGTTAGCGAAGCCAGGAGGGCCAATGCTGAGCTCGCTGAGAAGGTCCTAGCCCTCGAGGACGATGTCGCTTCCGCAAAGCAGAGGTCGGATGAGTTGAGCGGGAAGTTGTCCAAGGCGTCCTCGCGGCATGCGAAGAACAAGGAGGAGATCACCTCGCTTAAGAGCAAGCTGTTGGAAACCGAGAGTTTTAGGGATGCCCAGATCGAGGAGGCCGTATCTAGGGCCAAAGAGGAGGCAGACCGTAGCTTCGCTAGCCGGACCAGACAGGTTGCCAGGTCGCTCGCTAGGCTTGAGGGGACAGCGAAGGATAACATGCTGGATCTTGCTGAGATCGATGCGAGCTTGGAGCTTATTGAGCGTCTTCGTGGGTCTGATGGAGCGTCTTTGGACGCTGCAGCAGAGCTTTTGGTCGAGAGGAAGATCCCGATCTACGACGCTCGTGATGTGTTTGATGAACTTGTTTCTAGCGTGAGGCAAGCTTTGGAGATCTCAGAGGATGCTGATGTTGCCAATGGAGAGGTGTGACCGATGAGCGTCCGTTGCTCTTTTATTATGACTTAGTCTATTTCTAATCTTTTGTTTTTAATAACTCTTGTTGGACTTGATGATTTTCGGTTGTAGCATTGGATGGTTTGTATCCTTGCTATTATTTTGGAGCCTTGCATTGTGGAGAATGCAAGATGACTTTGCAGCTTTTGCTGATGTTAAACCTTGATGGTTACAGATTCAGGTTTTGCTTTAGATATTGTTGATGTTGTGCCTACACTTAGGAATTCTTTAAGCTGTTTAAGCGTTTCTGTCATGTGTTTGCCAACACCAGCGTTGGGCTAGGTGAACCGAGGGCCATAAGACCCCGTGACTGATCAGAGGTCTGAAGGCTTCTCATTGTGCTTGCTCACGTATGAGGCTCTTGTTGAGACTATGAAGACGCTAATGCGCTCATGCTCTTTATTACCAACGTTGCTGTTGGGTTTTGCAAAATGGTGCTGCTCTTCTAGACACGTCTGTCCGAGAGCAAGTTCACCTTGACTTCGACCAGCGCTTGTCCTGGGTTTCAGAGTGACACGCTCAGGGTATAGGCCGAACGGAGGTCACTAGCAGCTGCATTACCAACGATGTTTGCTGGGTTTCTGAGTGGTCAGGTGGGTACATCCGCCCCGTACTGAACACTGGTACTTATATAGCGCGCTTGAATCCGTTGTGGATGTCAGTGTGTTCGCATCTCCGCATTCATTACTGTGGCCAGCAGCAATGAAAGCGGAAAGACTCTGATTTAAGCCATGAGGCTCGTGACTGATAAAGTTGTTCTTATGCCACTGAGGCTGTTGTGGAAGAGCGGAGTACGGGTACCCCACTCCCCCCCTTCGAGACGAAGGAGGCTGCTGACTTTGTCTGAAAGCAGAGTAAAACACTCACCCCCCCCCCCCCCCCCCCCCCCCCCTTAGGCGGAGGAGATCATAGAGTTCCTCTAACGAGACGGATGAAGCGTAAAATCCCCCTCTGTTGATGGAGGGGGGCAACTGAACCTATCCGAAGACAGGCTGCCTACGTACCCTTTGCAGGGATCAAGTCGCCTCGTAGTTCAAGTAAAGGAGAGAAGACTAATGATAGTACTTCTTCAAATGCCTTGCGTTCCAGGAATGGAGGATTGGAGTCCCGGTCATGGTGGCGAGCTCATAGACACCAGGACGAACAACTGTTGTAACTCTGTATGGGCCTTCCCAGTTGGCTCCGAGCTTGCCAGCGTTGGGTTCCGCTGTGTTCTGGAATACCTCTCGAAGGACTAAGTCACCTGGGTAGAAACTCCTTTCGTTGACCTTGGAATTGTAGTACTTGGAAGCGGCGTTCTGATAGTTGGCGATCCGAATAAGCGCTTGGTCACGTCGTTCATCGAGGAAATCCAATGCGTCAAGGAGCATTGTGCGGTTGATAGGCTCGTGGAGAGGTAGCAACTGACGGCGTACACCAGGCGAACAGACCTCGGACGGGATGACACACTCGGTGCCATAGACAAGGGCAAAAGGGGTTTCGCCTGTTGCTCTGCGGGGAGTGGTGCGGTGGGACCACAATACCCCTTCAAGTTCGTCGGCCCAGCGACCCTTCTTCGCCTCTAAACGCTTCTTAAGGCCATCAAGGATTGTCTTGTTGATAGCTTCCGCTTGCCCATTGCCTTGAGGGTAGCGAGGCGTAGACTTACTAAGCCGGATGTTCCATTTTGAGCAGAACGACTCGAACCGGTTGGATATGAACTGCGAACCATTGTCAGTTACTATCTCGTATGGTACTCCGTGACGGCATATGATGTTCCTCCATACAAAGCTCTCCACTTGAATATCTTTGATGTTAGCATAAGCTTCAGCTTCCACCCACTTCGAGAAGTAATCTGTTAGGACGAGTAAGAACCTCTTCTGCCGTGACGGATGCAATGGTCCAACGATATCCATGGCCCATCTCATGAACGGATAAGGTGAGGTGACGGAGGAGAGCATTGCAGTCGGTTGATGGATTTTCGGAGCGTGCCGCTGGCACTTTTCACATTTGGCTGAGAACTTAGTGCAGTCACCTACTATAGTAGGCCAGAAGTGACCATGTCTCTTGATCTTTATAGCAAGTGCTTTCCCTCCTGAATGATTGCCACAAGAACCACTATGAACCTCTTCCATTATCTGTCTTTCTTTCTCTCCTTCTACACAAGTAAGCATTGGACCAGAGAATCCCCATCTGAAGAGGTTTCCGTCAAGGAGAACATAACGCGCGGCTTGCTTTCGTAGTTTGCGAGCAGCCCACTTGCTGCTGGGCAATTTGCCATCGGCGATATATTCTCGTATCTCACTTATCCATAGCTTGTCACAGCCATACTCAGATTCTTCAGTGTCAGCGTCCATTGGGATTGCTTCAGTATGATGTGGGCTGTTAGCGTCACGCATGTCAGCGTTTCGGATTTCTGGTTCTTCTGCCATTTCTATATCTTCGTCAGTAGCCCCCACAAGGGCGTCTGCTTGCTTCGCTGCTTGGGAACGTGTCAGGATGGCGAGTGCTGCATCCTTCGTGATGCTAGGGAATTTGATGAACTCAACTGGGATAACTCGCTTTAAAGCTGGATCCTCTGGCGCAGTGGTAGCGGAGGCCAAATTTGCCAATGCGTCAGCATCCATATTCTCACCTCTAGGAATCCTTGTGAGGATAAACTCTTGAAATAAAGCAGCCAAGTCCCTTACTATCTTCAGATAAACTTCCATTCGGTCGTCTTTTGCGACATACTCGCCGCTGAACTGACTGGTTACGAGTTGTGAATCCGAAAACACGTGAATGTGTTTGATTTGTAGCCCTTGGGCGAGCCTCAGACCGGCGACAAGAGCTTCATACTCTGCCTCGTTGTTAGAAGCTTTAAAACAAAGTCGGAATGATTGCTCAAGGACCTCTCCAGTCGGTGACAGGAGTCGTATCCCAACTCCGGAACCGTTCTTTGAGGACGAACCGTCTACGTATAGCTGCCAAATCCCTGGCGGCACCTCCTTGGAATTGCTATCCTCTGGAAGTTCTATGAGGAAGTCCGCTAGTACTTGAGATTTATTGGACGTCCGCCCTCTATATTCGATGTCGTACTCGCTGAGCTCTACAGCCCACTTGGCCAGCCTACCGGACTGACTTGGGCTGTGTAAGACCGATCGTAGCGGGAAGGTGCTAAGTATAACGATTGAGTGCGATTGGAAGTAAGGCCTTAGTTTCCTTGAGGCCATGAGGATGGCTAATGCCAGCTTCTCCAATTGAGGGTATCTCGTTTCAGCATCTGTGAGTGTCTTGCTCACATAGAAGATAGGCTTCTGCTCGCCTCTTTCCTCACGCACAAGGACGGCACTAACTGCTGTTTCTGAGACAGCGATGTAGAGAAAGAGAGGTTCACCAGTTACTGGCTTAGCAAGGATGGGGGGCGTCGCCAGATACTCCTTCAGTTGCTTGAAGGCGTCTTCACACTTCTCTGACCATTCAAACTGCTTATTGCCTCGTAAAGTGTTGTAGAAAGGCAGACACTTATCGGTGGATCGGGAAATGAACCGATTGAGTGCAGCCACTCTCCCAGTCAGCCTCTGTACTTCGCGTTTATTCTTTGGTGAAGCCATCTGGATCAAGGCATCGATTTGTTTCGGATTGGCTTCAATACCCCGGCGAGTGACCAGGTATCCAAGGAACTCACCAGAGGTTACAGCAAACCGACACTTCGCTGGGTTGAGCTTCATGTTGTGGAGGTTCAGCTGATTGAAGCATTCCTCTAGGTGGGAAATGTGATCTTCTTCCTCGAGTGACTTAACGAGCATGTCGTCAATATAAACCTCCATGGTCTTTCCCAACTGGTCTTGGAACATTTTGTTCACTAGTCTCTGATACGTTGCACCAGCATTCTTAAGGCCGAAGGGCATTACTTTATAGCAGTAGATACCTCTGTCAGTGATGAAGGCCGTCTTCTCACGATCCTCAGGGTGCATTAGGATTTGATTATAGCCTGAAAAGGCGTCCATGAAGCTAAGCAGTTTGTTACCCGCCGTTGTTTCTACTAAGCGATCTATGTGAGGTAAAGGGAAACTGTCCTTCGGGCACGCTTTGTTAAGGTCTGTGAAATCAACACAGACGCGCCACTTCCCATTTTTCTTCTTTACCACAACTGGGTTGGCGAGCCAGTCGGGGTACTTGACCTCGGTTATTGATCCTACTCGCAGAAGCCTTTCGACTTCATCATTCACAGCCTTTGCTCGCTCAGGACCCAACTTCCTTCTTTTCTGCTTGACCGGTTTAAATGTTGGATCTACGTTGAGCTCGTGGCTCGTGACGCTGATGTCTATCCCGGGCATGTCTTCAGCGGCCCAGGCAAAGGTGTTGATGTTCTCCCGGAGAAAAACCACCAACTTTGTTTTGAGCTCCTCATCAAGAGCAGCTCCGATCTCAACGCATCTCTCCGGGTGCTGTTCATCAATGCACACAGAGATCACAGGCTCGCAGGTGGGTCGCCCTTCTTCTTCACGACCCTCTGCAATCTGTAATTGCTATAAGAGGGTGGTTAGGTCCTTCACTTGATCGGACCCGGCCTTCGCTTTCTTCCGTGGCCCTTGTGAGTCCGAGTCGTCTTTCTTTTGGTCGTGAGCTTCTGGATTTGATCCCTTGCTCTCTTCACGGTTGCGCAACTTGTGCTCTGCTAAGAAGCACGTGCGTGAATCCCTTTGACTACCAAAGATCGTGTGAACGCCTTGGCTGGTTGGGAATTTCAAGCAAAGGTGGTATGTCGACGGCACTGCTCGCATCTGACTGAGCCATGGTGTCCCCATAATCAGATTGTAGATGGCAGGATGATCGGACACTGCGAAGTTGACCATCTTCTTAACGCCTCCAGCTTGGACAGGCAGGCGAATCGTTCCCCGTGTCCAGGTTGTTTCACCTGAGAAGCCCGTTACAGGCTTTGGCTGTCCTGTGATGAGGGACTGGTCGATCTTCATCTTCTCGAGTGTTTCCCGGAAGATAACATCCACTGAGCTTCCGGTGTCAATGAGGACTCGAGCGACATTGAAGTCGTAGACAGTCAGGTTGATTACCAACAAGTCGTTGTGCGGATGATCGATGCCTTCAGCATCCACTTCGTCAAAAGTGACGGGATCACTAGCACGCCTTGTTGTTGGAGATGTCGAGATGTTGGCGCAAACCTCAGCGCGCTGTTGATAGGCCTTGATCGCAGCTTCGTTATCGGCACAGTATTGCGATCCTCCCAGGATCACAGAGATAGTACCATGGGTGCTTCCGTTTTCGGGGTTATCTCCACGACGCTGTCGCCTGGGGTTCTCAGTCTGAAGCTCAGTAGCATCTTGAAACTTCTCCTCTGGCTTGAAGTCCGACAGACTGATGTTACCCTTGAGGGTGCCTTCGGCCAGCCTAGCAGCTAGCTGTCGACCCAACTCTCGGCACCTCGCGGTGGAGTGCCCAGTTGCTTTGTGAAAATCACAATACAACTTCTCATCATACTCCTTCGGGTCTCTTATCCAAGTGAGATTTCCTCTGCCACGTCCCCGACCACGGCCTCGACCTCTGCCGTAGCCGGGTGAATCGATCTGGTAATTGTGAGCTCCGCCTGCTCCCCCTTCAAACTGAACGAAGGCGGGATTACCTCTTTTAGAAGCAGCTGGGGTCAGAACTTGGGAAGGTTCGCCTATCTGCTTCGCTTTACCACCCCTCTTGGCGCGAAGCTCTTCTTCGCTTCGGGCAAAATCAGCTGCACGGTGAAGGACGTCCTGAATCGTCGTTGGAGGGTTTATGGTGAGCTCTTGCCAAAACGGGGATGGACATCTCACTGCACCCCTCAACGCTTCCAGTGCGGATGTGCTACTGATTCCATCCACCTTAGACAAGGTGTTCTTGAACCTTGTCATAAAAGACCGCAAGCTTTCACCTTCTGCTTGCTTGTTGGTCCACAGGTCCGCATCGTAGATCTTCCGTTCAGCGAAGATGTTATAGTGTTGGACGAACATCTCGGAGAGCTGCTGGAAGGTGTGGATAGAATTCTTCTCCAGCTTGTAAAACCACTGGAGGGCAGGTCCCTTCAAGCTTTCCACGAATAGCTTGCAGTATCCGATGTCCTTCTCGGAATCTCTGAAATTCGCCCTTCCGAGGGCCACCTCAAACTCCATCAGATGATCAGCGGGATCGGAGGTCCCTTCGTAAGTCGGAAGCCTAATCCTTCCCGGGTCAGAAATCCTAGCCCCTGAGATGTTATCTGCGAAGGGGGTGTTCCGTGCCTTCTCCAACACGTAAGCGACCCCGGGAGCCTTCCCAGTGCTCCGATACATCTGCAGCTTAGTCGTCCTTAAATCTGAGACGACATGATCCAACTGGGCCTTCAGGGCGGCGACCTCTTCATCACGGGAACCTCTAGGAGCTCTGCGCTCTCGCTCCCTCCTGCGAAGCTCTGCTATGATTGCATCGCCTTCTGCGGCAGCCGCATCGTGGTCAACTTCAGGGTTGACTCGGGTTCGCCTGCGAGGGGGTTGATCGTCGTCTGACCCCTCCATCACTCGCTCAGGAGTCGGATCGAAATCCCGACGAGGTGGTGGTGGAGGCAGATCCTCCGGATCCGAGCGATCGGTCCGAGGTGGCAGCTCCTCGTGTTGACCCCTCCGAGTAGCTCGCGGTGTATTGAATCTGAGGCGCGTCGGACGGACACGGGACCTTCTGCGCTTCCTCTTCTTGAGCGATTGCAGCTCGCTGGCCGTATCGTCAGTCTTCTTCACCAGAGTCTCAAGCATCTGCTTGATATGTGTGAGGTCAATTGCGGCGTTAGGAGCGGGAGGCACCGTGTTCTCCGTGGAGTTGCTTCTGTCTTCGTCGTGCTGGCGAGACGAAGATCCTTCGTTGCTCATGGTGTTGCTTGACATCGTGATCGTGTGTTGAAAACCCTAACTCTTGAGTGTCAGAAATCTGTAGTGGTTCCCCTTAGTCGGCGCCAAATTGTGGGGGTCGAAACCAACACAATTAGAATTTGTAAGAGTTCGTGAGGGAATTCGGAGATTTCTATGATAAGCTAGGATTGCAAAGGATTTGAGAAAAAGATGTTGTTTATTGCTCTGAAAAGTTGAGTACAAGTTTTCGTATTGAAATTGCGGATCCCCTTAGGGTTGGTACAAAAGAAGTATATATAGCTATGCTAAGTCGATGAGTCGGTTCCCCCTCCTAAGTCTCTTCGGACTCCCCTCTTGCTAAGGTCGGTTCTGAGACGACGGGCTTTCCCTCTTGGACCGGGCTTCAGGCCTTCTTCATACTGATGGAAGGGAGGTCGTGTTAGGCCGAGGACGAGAGATTGCGGCGAGCCTATCTTCGGCCCATGGTACCGAAGCCATGGTCGGCCTACAGTGCCGAAGCCATGATCGATCCATGGCACCGAAGCCACGGTCGGCTTGTGGTACCGAAGCCATGGTCGGTCCGTGGTGCCGAAGCCATGGTCGGCACGCCTGACCCCGATCCACTCATGCGTTGCTTCGGTTCACTTCGCCACTATAGGATCCGCTTTGCAGAAGGACCTAGGCGCCGTTACGTCTTCCTTGCCGAGAGTCCGAAGAGCAACTTCCTTAGTTAATTGCCTTTGGACGTTAATGTCGAGCGGGGTGTAAACCGACCCCAACAACCCATAAGATAGAACTTGAAATGACACAAATACCTGAATAAGGAGTGTCATACATCTCCATTATTTCCATAGAATCTTCCATGTATTTCTTGCATTTTCTCCTCCAATGCCTTGGCTCCCCACAGTAGCTGCAAGTATCATCATCATATGGGCCAGACTTGGGTTTAGTGAGAAACTTGGGCTTATCCTGATTCACAATCTGGACGGCCTTTTTCTCACCCTTGTCTTTACTGGGTTTCACAAACCTTTTGCCCTTCTTGATATTGAGCTCAGCTGTCTTGAGCATATCATGCAGTTCAGTCAACGTCTTCGTCAAGACATTCTTGATGTAGTACTTGATGAACTCATCATAGCTCGTCGGCAGTGACTGCAGAATGATGTCAGTAGCCAACTCTTGACTAATAGGACAATCCAGTCTCCTCAGGTTATCAATATAACCCATCATCTTCATGACATGAGGACTTACTGGAGCTTCCTTTGGTAGCCTGCACTCAAACAGAGATTTAACTGACTAGTATCTCTCAGTTCGAGTCTGCTCCTGAAATATAGCTTTCAGGCTAGTGACTATCTCGATAGGCGATTCCACGTTCTCATATTGCCCCTGCAATTCAGAGTTCATGGTATCCCTCATCAGACGGCTCACATCGACCACATCATAATAATGCTTATTCCAAGCATCATGTACTGCATGTGAGGCATTGGACCTTAGATTCTCGGGGAGAGCTTTCTCAAGGATATAGTCCTTTCTCTCCTACTTGAGAACGATTCTCAAGTTCCGATACCAATCAAGGAAGTTGGATCCATTTAACTTGTCCTTCTCAAGGACGGATCTCAACGAGAAAGAGTTCTGATTAGACATAACTGTAATAAGAAAAGGAAAAATCAGTTATGATATTCAGGAAATGAGAAATCTTAACAATTAAGAAAACTCGCATTATATTCAAAACAATGTTTCCTCAAATGAATATAATGATCCAAGATCCATGTTTCACCAAAATCCGAGCGAGCCACTGGCTGTCACTCAAATCTTGGCTATATAGGTAAGCAACACTTTGCTAATCATATCCAATATGACTCTTGGTTGTGGATAAGACATCTTATGTTTTATCCACCTGATGTCTATGGGCCCAGAACTTCTGATAGCCCACTCAAGTAAACCAATCTTTTCCGTCATGTAATAGTCGACGCCATGCACTGCAAGCCCATCAACTCAATTACCTACTACCTCACTCATGTAACTGCAGATACCTTGCACTGCAAGCCTATCACGCAATGAAATGAGCCTTGACAGCTGACAAGATCGGGAAGACATCCAAAACACTTGATATTTAGTCGAGGAACTGAACATTTAATCCTTAACACATATCATATATGCATTCAGGAACCCAATCTTATTAAATCTGGTTCGGTTATTAGATTTTAGGTTCACTAACCATAATCTTAGTAGGCTGTCGCTCGACACTACCTTAGTGTCGATCGACACTTACCTTTCTGTCACAGTTCTTCGAAAACCGATCAATCCAATTGAACCGATTTCCATAACCAACAGAACCAATTCAATAACCGGTCCGTGTTGATCGACACAACATTTGTGTCGATCGACATAGACTAAACCAAATTCAATTTTCGATAACCGGTCAATCCAATTGAACCGGATCGATAACCGGTCAATCTAATTGAACCGGGTCGATAATCGGTCGGTGTCGATCGCCACAACATTTGTGTCGATCGACGCCAACCAAATCGCATCGAACCAAGTGAGATAACCGATTCAATCCAATTGAACCAATTAACCACTTCTCAAGGTCGTGTCGATCGACACAACCATTTGTGTCGATCGACACCTGGGTTTCTGGGACTTTGATCTTACGATCGAAAACCCTAAAACTTTAGCAAAGTCGTGTCGATCGACACAACCATTGTATCGATCGACACGATCAGCCCTGATCAATTTTAACAAACGATTTTGACAGAAAACTGATCTATCAAACTGAATTCTCTAATTCAATTACGTTCTAGCAGATTATATGTTAAACCCTAAGGCTCTGATACCACTGTAGGAATTTACTCAGGTTTTCACAAGTTTAATCTCTATTAAACAACCTAACGAAAGTTCCTTTACCTAGGATCTAGGGTTTGTAAACAATGAATCAATAAGAACAGATCTCGAATATACCTGGAGTTTATGCAGCGGAATTAGAACAGGAATCGAGATCTATGAGCGCCCCAAGTGTTGCGCCTCTACTGATAGTCCACACGCACACAAACTGGAATCCGCAGGGATGCTAGTGCCTGGAATCAGATCTCTCTGGGATTCTACGTTTTCAGAGGTGGCTGTGAACTTCTGCTTATTAGGTTTTCGTGCCTCATATCCTATATATAGGCACGAGAGAAAACCCAATCTTCCAGGAAATAAACCGGTTCAAATTGAGTCATTAAACCGAAATCCCTATTTCGGTTTTTGGCTCATGTCGATCGACACTACTCTTTAGTGTCGATCGACACCATCTTTAAAACCACGATTATTATGTGTATCAAATACACATGTCGATCGACACCACACTATTGTGTTGATCAACACAGCCTCTTAAACACGTATCTCATGTGTATCAAATACACATCATTTGGATCATTACATTAATGATCATTCCTACATAAAGTGAATCCAGTTTGCTTAGGTATGTGACCCTGTAGGATCATATAATACTAGCAATGAGTTCATAACTCATAGATCATGACTAGTCTCTAGCAAAACATCATGACCACCTAGTATCATATGAATGTCTCATCTCGACAGTACAACTATTACTAGAGTGGATACAAGTGTGATTTCAGGACATTCCCAACAAAAACTTGGTTTGATTTTCCTCTTGATCTTGAAGAAGATCTTGATGGTAAACATACATTGACTCTTTGGGATTTGCGTTCAGTTTCACTTATCAAAGTTTTAGGTTTTTCAATTGTGTTATCTTGTTTTTGTAGATTTGGAAATGTCTGATGAACAAAGAGGTCATGCTTTAGCTATAGAACGTCTAGCTCCAAGGTTAGTTTCACTGAGAATCGAACTTTGTCCATGCCATATGAGTGTTGGTTACTTCTGAAAAGTCTATATTGATCTTCTCCTTTCACGGCTCAATAAACACGATGCTCAACTTTTATCTTCTCCACATGTCAATCAATATTCTTGAAATGATTGTTGTTGTTGTTACCCAAATGATTGTTCTTGTTACTGAACAAAGCCTTTTTTTTGTTTTTGTGTGTGTTGTAGGTGATGGAAACAGAGCATTGTGGATGAAAGAGCGTCGGGGAAAAACCAATCCAGAAGAATGAGAACGGGAATGCAGACCTTAGCCAAACACTTAAAGATGATGACGACGCCGATGATGATTGGCTAGAAGAAGAAGAAGATTATACTAATACTTGGCTCCAATGTACACAGTGAATGAGGATGATGTTTCTTTTAGTGATCTCGAAGGTGACAATGATATAAGCAGCTTAGCACTAAATTCCGTCAGCCCAAGTGATCGGTGAACCGCCTGCACTATACCAAACCACAATCCCGACAGCCGGTCTCAATACTTCATGGTTTAGTACTTTCTCTTTTATGTGACTTAACTCCTGAACTCTCTCTTCTTAAACTATGTTTTATTACTTTTTGGTACAATGATTTGTATTTGAAAACATGTTTTGTCAAGCTAAATGTTTCATTATGTAATATAATGCTTTAAATTTAATGTTTTTGGTTATTTTTTTGATTTGGTCAAAACAAACAAACACAAATAAGTAAAAAAAATTGTGACATAAAAGAGACTGAAAACTGACTAAGAACAGTGACAAAACAAGAATAGGCGTCGCAAATCAGTGGCATATTAGTCACACTCAATTCGTCGCTAAAGCGTCGCTTATTTACGACTACAAATATGACACTAATTAGTCGCTTATTTGCCACGCACAAGACAGTCTCAAATCCATTGCTAATTAGTGACTACATGTCTGAGTCACACAAGCGTCGCTTATTTGCAACTGAAATGTGGAGTCGCAAAACCGTCGCAAATTAGCGACGAATTTGCGACTGAGTTATGGAATCCTAAATCCGTCATAAATCCGTCGCAAATTAGCGACAAATTGGCGCCGTCGCAAATTAGCGACGAGCTTTTTGTGACCACTTGTTTTCGTCGCAAAGTAGTCGCAAATCCCTTATTAGTGACGAATTTGTGATGTTTCTGGTAGTGACAAATGACCTGTTTTCTTGTAGTGAGAGCTTGGTTGCGTCTATGGAGGGATCCGTTTCTTTGTGACATATAATCTTGTTACGTCTTTCATTCCCTATTTTCACGTTCCATGCACCCCCAATTCCAAAACCAATGCTAGAATTTAATTTGTCCTTAAAGATACGATTAAGTACATTATAAATATATGTATTGTACCTAGTTAAGCATGATTGGGGGTGTAGCTCATATGGTAGAGCGCTCGCTTCGCATGCCCCGCACCTCCATTTATCTGTATCGAATTTTAGTTTTTGGCTCATTTCGAATCAAAATGTTTTTTTGGCTCATAAACAAAAATAAAATCATTTAAGACCGTTGGTTTCTTTCTTAGCAGAGAACCACCGATGCTCCTCCGTCTTCTTAGCCGGTAACTTTCTCCTTTGTGTAGTTTCCTCCGGAATCAATCGCACCCCTAATCTCCACGAGACCCATCATCTTCTTCGCTCTATCTTCTTCATCAAACCGGCGTATCTCCGGCGACCAATTTTGTACTCAATCTATGGTGACCGGACTAGAGACAGTGTCGGAACCGCCACCGATGTTTTGTCGTCTCTTCTCGACGACGAGCTTCTCTGTAGCTTATCCACAGTGAGGGATGCGGATGAAGCGATTGGTATCATTTCTAATCGATTCGGGAATCGTTGAAATCGGAGGATTATCTCCGCTGCTTTGAGTCGTGGAAATGTTGAGCTTGCGTTGTTGATTTTCTATGCAATGCGATCGAGTTTCGATTTAGGTTCTCTCTTCTCAACTTTTCAATTCACAAAGAGAAGAAGTTTCGAGCTGTTTGATTGCAATTGCTGTTGCTCAACCCCAACATGGAGTTCAGGTAATGATGATTTGATTGAGGTATCTTTTTCATGAATAAGTGGATGATTTGATTACTATATTTGTAGATTGTCTCATGCGCTAATTGCCGTTACCAATACGAGCTTTTCTCCGGTGACATAACTAGCATCGAATCAGAAGAGCTTGGGTCAGTTCTCTTCTATATGTTTTTGTTCTTTTTTCACATAGCTCTAGGGAGATAGTGGTGATTTTGGTTTTAGAGAATGGGTTTTGTTTTGTAATTTGGCCTGAAAAGATTGAGATGTGTGTGGTGTTGATGCTGAGATATTCACTTTTCTAAGGAACTACATCTACCGAACGCAGCAAGGACATTCCTCTGTGGGAAAAAGGGCTCAGACTAATCCAGATAAAGAAGAACAAAGCCATCTCTTCAGTACACTCTATTGTGGTAAACTCTCCATTTCATTTTCAAAAGGATGAGATTAGATACAATATATATTGTAACCATTGCATTGGATTTCAGGTAACAACTCCTTCTGGTACAACACAAATGCACCGGTTTGGCACTGAGACCGTTGAGCTCCCTGCGCAAGAAGGAGAAAGAGTGACAATTGTATCGGCTGCTCCTTCGAATGTTTACAGACAAGTGGGATCGTTCAAGTTCACCCTTAAAGCTCAAAACCTCTACCCTGGAGAACCGATGAGCCTCACAAAGCACAAGGACGGACGAGAATCGGCTTTGATCAGACCTCTGATTAGCCCTGGAAATATTCACCATGGAGATGTTTTACCAGGAGAGGAAAACAGAGAGAGAAGGAAGAGTTGGTTAAGAAAAGAAGTTCAGAGCAAGAAACAGTTATGGATCCGTTGGTGTTAGTTGAGTAGTAGTTAGAGAGGAGAGACTTGTAAAGAGAAAACCCTCTAGTATATAAAGAGGATCTCTGAGAGTTGGGAGATTTTATTCAGAAAAGTTGGTATCAAACATTACACTTGTACAATTGTTACTGGTTAATAAAGGTTTTTTGGCGTTATCTGTTACAAAGACTCTTATCAATTGGTGCGTGAGCAAGTCCAAGATGCCACCAAAAGCATCATCGGAGATTTCTGAATCGAGGATTCAAGCATTAGAAGCGACGGTGGAGAAACTCGCCGGAACAGTGAATGAAGTGATGGGATCTGTAGATTCGACGCGAAACGAGACTAAGGAAACTCTCAATCAGCTGGGATCGTAGCTCTCGGAGATTCTCAAACACTTCCATGGCGGAATTCCGGCGGTCGCGGTGATAGAAGGACGACGGGAAGAGATTCCGGTAGGTCGGGAAGACGCGATTCCGGCGAATCGAGCGCAGAATGAAACATCACCACTGATTCTTCCAAATTAGGTACGCAATTTCTTTGTGGAACAGATCCGGAGTAGTAATAATGTAGAAAATCAGGTGGGTAGTCATAGTAATAGATCACGAGAAAGTTGGGTGAAGAAATTGGAGATGCATGTGTGTGACGGTACAGATGTATATGGTTGGGTGGCTAGGGCAGAGAGATTCTTCAAGATGGGTCAATTTGATGATGAAGAAAGATTGGGTCATGTTTCTATGAATATGGTCGGGAAGGTTTCAAAATGGTGTAACTGGGAAACTAGGTCTGTTCCATTCAAAGATTGGAAATCTTTCAAACTGAGGCTACTTAAGAGATTTGGCACTGCTAAAGATTTCACATTATCAGATCGTCTTCATGGGTTAAGACAAACTGGGTCAGTGGAAGACTTTGTGGAAGAGTTTGAGGAGTTATCTTCACAATTAGAGTATATAGATGATGAAAGCTTGGAGTCTATTTTCCGGAATGGTTTGAAGTCAGAGGTGAGAACGTTAGTCAGGATGTTGAAACCTAAAGGATTACCTGAGCTGATTGCTACTGCTTTAGAAATGGAAGAGAGCATCTTATCCTCAATGGTTCATGGTGCTTTAACTCAGGCCAAAGGATTGACAAAATCATATGCTTATGGGCAACATAAGACTCAGTCTTCTGGAATTTGGAAAGGGAAGATTCAGACTGAGAATACTGGATCTCAAGGAGGTAAACAATGGGGAAAGCCTCAGTATGGGGGAGAGGCGAATGGGCAGAGGCAGAGATTTAAGTTGTCTCCTGCAGAATATGAGGATAAAAAGAAGAAGGGACTCTGTTTTAAGTGTGAAGAGAAGTTTTTGTGGGTCACCAGTGCGTGAATAAGGAATTAAGAGTTATGTTGGTGGTCAATGGTTGTGAACTCGAGTTAGGAGAAGAGGGAGAGGAATGGGAAGGAGAGGAAGAGAATGAGGATGGTTCAAAGGAACTCATGGAGCTATCATTGAATTCCTTCTTAGGCATCAGCTCTCCAAGAACAACCAAACTCAAAGGATATATTGGCAAGACGGAGATAATAGTAATGTTAGACAGCGGAGCTACACATAACTTCATGTCTCCAGCTGTAGTAGAAAAGGCGAAGTTAAAACCAACACATACAAGCAATTATGAAGTCTTGTTGGGTACAGGAATGAAAGTAGCAGGAATTGGGTCTTGTAAAGATGTGAAATTTAGCTTGCAACAACTGGAATTTCAGGCAGATTTCATAACTTTGGAGTTGGGAAATACTGATATTATCTTGGGGATACAGTGGCTAAGAACTTTGGGAAAATGCCAGGTAGATTGGGCATCTCATGAGTTGACTTTTATGTATCAAGGTAAATCAGTAACTATTTGTGGAGATGCATCATTACACTCAAGGAAAATGTCTTTGAAGACTTTACAAACTTCAGAGCTTTCACACAAGGTAGAAGGAGTTAATGAGTGTTATATGATGGGTTTACAAACAGAGGATGCAGATGTAGATCCTCAGATTGAGAAGCTAGTAGAAGAGTTCAGTCAGGTGTTTGCAGAACCAATTAGTCTGCCTCCTTTAAGGGGTAGAGAACATGCCATAGTACTGCAACCAGGCAGTGGTCCTATAAGTGTAAGGGCATACAGATATCCCCATTGTCAGAAAGAGGAGATGGAAAAGATGGTGAAACAAATGCTGGATTTTGGGTTATTAGGCCAAGTCATAGTGCTTTTAGTAGTCCAATATTATTGGTGAGGAAGAAGGATAATACATGGCGGTTCTGTGTGGATTATAGAGCTTTGAACAGAGCTACTATTCCAGATAAATTCCCTATTCCAATTATAGATCAGCTATTAGATAAATTGTACGGAGCTAAGATATTTTCAAAGCTGGATCTAAGATCAGGGTATCACCAAATTCGGATGCAGGAAGAAGATATTGAGAAGACTGCTTTTAGAACTCATGACGGGTTATACGAATTCATAGTCATGCCATTTGGATTGACCAATGCCCCAGCTACTTTTCAGGCTTTGATGAATGAGCTATTCAGACCATATTTGAGGAAGTTTATCTTGGTATTTTTTGATGATATATTGGTCTATAGTTCGTCAGTAGATCAACATGTGAAGCATTTGGAGATTGTGTTGCAGATTTTTGTGAAGTTCCAGCTCTATGCTAATAAGAAGAAGTGTCTTTTTGGTCAAACACAAGTAGAGTATTTGGGTCATATCATATCAGATGAAGGGGTGTTAACCGATCCAAGTAAAACACAAGCTATGGAGAAGTGGCCAGAGCCTAAAAATATTAAAGGAGTCAGGGGATTCTTGGGCTTAACAGGTTACTATAGAAGGTTTGTTAAAGGATATGGAGCTATTGCTAAACCTTTAACAGAATTATTCAAGAAAGAGAAGTTTGAATGGAATGATAAAGCATTGACAGCTTTTAAACTCTTGAAGAAAGCAATGTGCTCTGCACCAGTGCTGTCACTTCCAGATTTCACACAACCATTTATAGTGGAATCAGATGCTTCGGGGTTTGCATTAGGTGCAGTGCTAATGCAGGGGCACAATCCTTTGGCTTATTTCAGCCATGTGTTATCTGAAAGGGAACAACTGAAACCGATTTATGAGAGGGAGCTCATGGCTATAGTGCTAGCTATTCAAAAGTGGAGACACTACTTGTTGGGGAAGAAGTTTGTGGTGAGGACAGATCAAAAGAGTCTCAAATTCTTATTAGAACAGAAGGAAGTTTCTTTGGATTATCAGAGGTGGTTAATCAAACTGTTTATTTTGATATCATTTACAAGCCAGGAAGTGAGAATAAGGCTGCAGATGGGTTATCAAGAATGAGTTGTATAGAGGCAGAATGGCGTATGGCATTTTTATCTCTGACAGTACCAACAACATTACAAGTTCAAGATATGCTGGATGAAATAGAAAAAGATGAGAAAGTCCAGAATCTGAAGAAACAAGTATTGACAGGAGGGTCAATGAAAGCTGGTTATTCTGCGGTTAATGGAGTGGTGTTATATAAAGGAAGTTTAGTCATACCTCAGAACTCACAACATGTTCCATTGATATTGGCTGAGTTTCATAGTTTACAAGGAGGTCATTCAGGAGTTCTGAAGACATATCAAAGAATTAGGAGGCAGTTTTACTGGAAGAAGATGAGACAGGATATCAGGCAATATGTGGCTCATTGTCAGATATGCCAGACTCATAAGACGGCAACGCAATCACCGGCTGGTCTATTACAACCATTACCAATACCAGAGAATATTTGGGAGGATTTGTCTATGGATTTTATCGAAGGATTGCCGACTTCTCATGGGATCAATGTAGTTTTTGTGGTGGTAAATCGTCTCAGTAAATATGGACACTTTATTGGCATGAAACACCCTTTCAATGCTAAGGAAGTGGTTGATAGATTCATCAAGCATATTGTGAGTTTACATGGGTATCCTGCTTCAATAGTGTCAGACAGAGATAAGATTTTCTTGAGCAAATTCTGGAAAGCTTGCTTCAAACAGGCTGGTACAGTATTAAAGTACAGCACAACTTTTCATCCACAAACGGATGGTCAAACGGAGGTTCTTAATAGATGTTTGGAGACTTATTTGCGATGTTTTGCTTCAGCTCAGCCAAAACAATGGTCACAATATCTTCATTGGGTTGAATTATGGTACAATACTTCGTATCATACTTCATTGAAGACAACTCCTTTTCAGGTGGTGTATGGTAGAGACCCTCCAAGAGTGGTAAAGTTTGAAGTAGGTTCCACTACAAATTTTGAGCTGGAGGAAATTTTAAAGGAAAGGGACCGAATGTTACTGCAATTAAGGATAATCTGCTCAGAGCTCAGGAACTAATGAAGAATAATGTAGATAAGAAGAGGAGAGATTTGCAGCTAGAAGTGGGATCTTTGGTGTATTTGAAACTGAGACCTTACAGGCAACAATCAGTGGCTAGAAGAGTTTATCAGAAGTTAGCAGCAAAGTATTATGGACCTTTTGAGGTGTTGGAAAAGATTGGTCCTGCTGCTTACAAAATCAAATTACCTGTAGATTCCAGGATTCATCCGGTATTTCATATTTCCCAGCTCAAACCAGTACTGGGAAAGGAGCATACAATCATTGATCTTCCTAAGAGCTTCACGGATAATGATGAATTGGTTATTGAACCAGAGTCAGTGGTGGATACAAGATACAATGACAGAGGAGTATGGGAGGTATTATTCAATGGACAAATCTTCCATCACATGAACAAACTTGGATGACTGTTTCAGATTTGGAGACACAATTCCCTGATTTCCAGCTTGAGGACAAGCTGTCTGAAGCGAGGGGGGGGGGGGGTAGTGATAAGCCCTGGAAATATTCACCATGGAGATGTTTTACCAGGAGAGGAAAACAGAGAGAGAAGGAAGAGTTGGTTAAGAAAAGAAGTTCAGAGCAAGAAACAGTTATGGATCCGTTGGTGTTAGTTGAGAAGTAGTTAGAGAGGAGAGACTTGTAAAGAGAAAACCCTCTAGTATATAAAGAGGATCTCTGAGAGTTGGGAGATTTTATTCAGAAAAGTTGGTATCAAACATTACACTTGTACAATTGTTACTGGTTAATAAAGGTTTTTTGGCGTTATCTGTTACAAAGACTCTTATCAATCTCCTAGTAAAGATGGAGATAAAACCTTGCAACCCTCGTTCCCAATTCCCCTTCTTGCTATTTTGGCTACTGGAGATGCTGCTTCTTATTTCGAAGTTGTTCCCGTACCATATATCTTTACTAGGCCAGAGTAGGCCTAGTCCCGCATTATACGCATGGATTCTAAAACTTTAAAGTCTATTTTTTTAAATGTTATTGTACTTGTTTCTCTTTGACTCTGCCTATAGAGAAAACTTCCCATTGTTGCCTTTCAGAGAAAACATTAAAATTCAACATTTGAGAGGAACACAAGAGAGTAACAATGTCAAATAGATACATGGGAGTGCCACAAACATATGAATAATTTAGGGGGATCAAGAAGCTACCCGGAACAGTTTATTTGTGTCTTAAATATCAGCATTAGGGTATGATACTAACAACACAGCAAACACACATGAAAATTCTCATGAATACAAACAACTTTTACTTCTATTTCATATTAAGACCCTTTAGAAGCTCTCGGACTCGGACTCGGAGTCCGAGACATGGAGTGAAGGATTGCTCGAGCTCGGTGAAGGTGTTGGTGATGGACTTTTTGCCTTTCTCTTTTTTCTTTGTCTAGTGCTACGCTCATAAGATGAAGCTCTTGGAACTTCCATGTTGACACCGGAGGACGAGGAAGGTGCACTCGAAATGGGGAGCCTAAGTGTCTCTCCCATGTAGAGGTCGGTATCCATCGGCACATTGTTATCTTCTCCCTCGGAGTCCGGTGCTACATCATCGAATGGTAGCTCGTGGCGCGAACAGGAACACGATCCTTTGGTGAAAAATGCTACTTGGTGCTCGAGACTCTTTATCCTATTTTGGAACCCTTTACAAGTTTTGATGAGGTTGTGTATCGTTCGGTCTTGCCATTTTAGCCACCTTTGGGTGAGGTTAACTCCTTCGATGGTGTGACGGTTAACTTTGGTGGTAACTGGGGCCCGAACGGTGCTTGATGGTATCGCGCGCTTCCGTAGATTGGTTGTGGCAGAGAAGATAATATAGAAGGAGGGCCATCGTTGCTTTGAGATGAGGCTTTTGTTTTCCCTTTATCTTTTCTTGGAACGAAGATGGATAGGAGTTGAAACCGATCCGTTTTCTAGTAAATGAGATCTTGTGGTATGTTAAACTCAATGTTGCTACGAGAGAAATGGGATGTGATTGGCGTATTTGGTAGGAGCAGAGCCGGATCTGAGGGCATTGTTTTGAAATATTTGAATGGCCCCCAGGGGCCCATAATTTTTTTTTTTATTGTATACATATATACACTTAAGTAAAATTAGAAAGTAAGTTAAGAAATTTAGTAAGAGATCTTAACAAAAATATTGTGGAGCTTCCAAATCAATACACGTAAAAAAGATTTATACAAGTATATGACATAAATAGAAGAAAACAATAATTTTGTTCATGACTATCTTGTTTTTCGTAAAGAAGTTTTACAAATTATGATCATTTTTTTCATAATTTTATTTTGTATTTTTAAGTAAAAGTAGAAAAATTGGGGTGTTAATTTTTGTATTGGGCCCAATGAATCTCAGATCCGGCTCTGGGTAGGAGTACCTTAGTATCTTCATTGTCCCTCAAAGAGAATCGATAGGCATAAGACTTTCCAACCATCCCCGCCAAATACCTGGTTGTGTAAAGGTAAGCCTTATCAATTCTAAAAGATCCTTCATGAGGCTTCCCTAGGTCCACACAACAATGCACCAAGATTGGAGTTACAATCCCTCCAATATCTAATTTAACATTTTATATAAGGCTAAATCACTTGTTTATATAAGGCTGTGCCTTGACATATTAATAAGATAAAGAAAACCTTTATACAAAGTAGGTATTCTTAACAGGAAGAGATTCTCGTGGTTAAGAAATTCAGACAAAGTAAAACCAAATGAAAACCAGACTAAATCAAACTAAAATTAAGTTTAAGAAATCAAACCGGAAATTGGGAGTAAACCGGAAAATTCATTTTGTGTGTGACGAGATTATTATGCTCGGGAAATAGACTCAGAAAACCCTCTGTGAGTTTTTTCATGTAAATCACTTTTAAACCGTAAATCAGTAGGAATAATCTCCTCGCCTTTAACAACATTATAACTTGATTCCATCATCAACTCAAGCAGGACATGTATCATCTTTATACCAGTTTGCTACTAGAAATTAACCTACAAATCTTAAAAAAATTTTGGAATACACTTTGGAAATAGTCTCGCGGTATGCATGCATTCTTCTTCTTCATTTTGATATCACATTGAGCACGTGAGGAATGCCAGCCGCAAGACTGATTCCTACCACGCCAAAGAAGACAACATAGCACGCTTTCTTACCGGGAATGCCATAAGAGATTGCCCAAATACACACTCGGTCTAGAAGACAAGCCAGTGAAGCCACCGCTTGGGCTCTAAATTTAGAGGGTATTTTTAGTTAAATTTTTGTTATAGCTATAATTAAAAAAAAATTATAAACTTTTTCTACTATAATAATATTCGTAAGATTTTGTTTTTCAAATGTTTTTTTAATGTTTATGGTCTTCTCTAGACAAACATGTTAATTACTCATTTAAAAAAAATTTTGAAATTATTAGTTAAAATTCAAAGTTGAAGCTGATAACAAAATTATTTGTGATCTACCATGTCACAAGAGAGATTCAATGGGTTAGATTTGTCATCTATTAAAACATAGATGGTTAAAAAAATCGACAACGTGAGTTTAATTAATGATTTTGCAGGCAAAAATACAAGGAGAGCAATATTTCAAAAATAAATTCAATTTTGTTGTTTTTCTTTTATGTCTTACTAACTATTTGGAATTATAAACGGTTTAATGGAATTTTCATGTGTTTTTTTTATTTAGATTACTATTTTTACGATATTGGAAAATGTACGAAAAGGGCATTTTTTTACATATATGCATAGGTATCCAAAAAGATTGGACCGACACTGCCCAAACATATGCAACGACAATCTTCAACGCCAACATTAAGAAGGATGTCACAATGAATCTTACTATCCAAACGGGGATGAATCCGCACAAGAGTGGAAAGATACCGCCTAAGAAGATCCAAGGCAGCGAGTTTATCGACTTCTTCATGCATGACCAAAATCCAGCGTCTTTGTCCTACACACATACACACACACATAATACGATATAATACTAATTACAACACAAACAAACAAACATACTTTTGCAATCAAGCTTACTATGGAGATGAAAGTGACAACGTTATTGAACATTTTACCCAAAAAAATTCCCAATAAAGCTGCAAATTCACCTAGCGCAGCCATGTTGATGAAACTGTTGGAGTAAGAGACTACGTAGGCGGTTATGGGGACGAGGGCACCCATAAAAACGCCCAACTCTTCTCCGGTGACTTGCTGTTTTGGTG